>CAUJRU010001799.1:0-62196 GCA_963277665.1 Viscum album
CTTATGTAAGAAATAATGTCATTATACCAAACTAGCTATCAAAAACATTGATTACAAATATAAACATATTTAAATTTCCAAAAAAACCAAAGAAGATATGGATGCATCCAATTGATGTTTGGGTGAAGAAGATGATGAAGGAAAGAAGATCTAATTTCCTTCATGTCAAAGATGTAATAAAAGGAACTGTGGAGAATATATTTAAGGAACAAGGAAATATTTTATGTGATGAAAGTCATGTTGTATAACATAATTATTTTGATGGGAAAATTAAATTAGTCAATATAATGAAGGTAAATAATGTGTTTCCTAGTCATACCAAAGATATTAGGATAGACACCTAATTTGAAAATATGTACTATGTATGCACATATTTTAGATACCCTTAACTAATTCAATTAGATAGTGAAAATTAAAAATGCGAGCACACAATTTATTTTGGGGGAGAATGTAACACCTAGATATTTTTAAATATATATTTTCCCTTAAAACCTAATGTTTCCAATATCTTGTATGACATGAAACAATAAAAAAATGAGATGGAAACAATTTATAATCATTTAAATTTAGTCATTGAATTGACAAGGAAACATAAAGGTAAATGAATTGATACATATATGTATAAATATACATTTATTTATTTATTTAATACTAATGCTTTGATAAAATTTAATTAGTGTTTCTAAATAAAAAATAATATTATTTAATGCATAAAAATATATTTTCTCAAACATTTCTATATCTTACACTATGATGTTTATTATATGATGGTTAAATAATAGTTTAAATGTAAAATATTAAAATTATATAAAATAATATAAGATAACATCAATATAATAGTTATAAATAGTAAATTAATAAATTTATTTTATGTCGTGAAGAAACATGTTTCTTAATGTTGTTATTATGTGTTACAAATTCTTATATTAAAATTGATTTCTACCTATTTTAGAAATTTAGAAGAATAAAATTATTTTCATATTTTTATTTAGGATGATAAAATCATGTAATGGTTTTAATTTAATATTTAGACATAAAATTAAGTTACCAAATTAAATATTTGTTCCATAGTTAAACCAATATTTTTCAATGAATGATACATTTCTTAATAATGTGATTTCAAATTAAATTAATCTATTTTAAAATAAATACCCTTATATAATATTTAAACATATTTAGAAAAATAATTTAACACTCATTAAATTGTTATTAAATTTTAAATATGGTTAAAAAAATATTATTAAAACCGTATTTTTCTTTAAAATATATTTGTAAACATATTATAAATTTTAATTGAGAAGTTAGTATTATCATATTGAGAAATTTAATTATAAAAATGGTTTCCAAATTTAGATTCATCATGTGAAATTTTTTTAATAAGGATAACTATATATATTTTTAGTACTAGACTAATTACCATGGTTAAATTTTTATCAATATTGATAAGTGTTAAAATGGATAATCTAATGTAGACTGATTTTTACAAAATCAACTTAACAGTTAACACTGGTACAACATCATTATTAGTTTCGAATGTAATACTTATATGTATCACTAAAATTTCCCTACCTGACTCACCACACTCTCTTGAAATTCCATTATTTACCCTTACCTAACATTCGTTTCCCAATATTTTTCCCTTTTTTCTCCAATAAAAGGAGTTGACTAACACTCATTGAAAACCAAAGATCTAGTTAAAATTTAAAATTTAAATATATCCAATTTAATTATTGTATTTCCCCTCTACATGTTTATTATCCTCTCTCTCCAATAACATTCCCCAAGTCCTTTATTTCCAATGGATACAGAGAAGATCCAAATTCTCAATGTAATTATTAACTACCCTAATTTATCATTCTCATCCACCTCATAAAATCCCATTCTAACCATATGTATAATGAAATATGTTTGAATAATATTATAAACTTTTATTATATTTATCATATAACCATTATCTATTCTCCTCCCTTTCAATTAGACAAAATGAAAACGTTGTTCAGGTGTGTTTGCAGACTACAACCTCCATGAATGAAATGTTTTTTTCTCATCACCGCTTTTAAAGTAAGGTTATATATATATATTTTGTGAGTATATATTTAATTTAAAATGTGATTTTTATTTTTTAAATATAAATTAGTCATTCTATAATTAATATTATCAACAAGTGATCATTGTAAAACTAACTGTCTAAAATGAACATTCCAAAGGGAAAGGAAATTTATTTATGAGGGGAAAATTATTTTTCATTTTTAATTTTCTAATAAATAATTAAAATTATGGTTTATCAATTTAATAACATATAAAAATTTCCATTATACGTTAGTGATAATTATATTATAAGAAAATAATATCCTCCACACCCGTACTCATGCACGGATTGTAGAATTTTCTTATTGGGTCGCGTTAACAACTAAAGTGAAAAATACTAAATATTTCCATAAAGGATAGATATTGAAAATTTATATTAGACATAAATAAGTAAATATTATCTTTTTGTGTGTTTTGAAACGGTAATGTAACCATTTAACTTGTCAATTTAGACAACAATATTAGTTTCTTATAAATTATCAAAACAATCTCGTCACAAAATTCATCATCCTAAATAATAATTAAGTTAAATATGAAATTAAATAATAACATTATAAATAATTATTAAAAATTAATTATAATAAGTTTTTTGATCTAGTAATGATGAAATTTTTAATAATAAGGTATAATAACACCACTATTACGAAATAAGTTCAAAATGATCAAGATTACTCACACCTAATATTGAAAATAGACAATAACTAAATAATATACATATATATAATAAATAAAAAATAAATTATAAAATTTTTATATATATGAATAACTTTCTATAATTTTTTATTACAATATTTATTTTCATTACAAAGTATATACAAGTGCTTTAGTGGATTTTGGGAATTAATATAATGAGTTATTTCTCTCAAATTTAATTCCTTAAGACACATTTTTTATTATTAATTATGATATCATTAATTTTTTTTGATTAACTCTTATTGAATTTATTTTTAAGAATTTGTTTAATTAATGTATTTTTAAGATCCTTATCTTTTTCTTTATTCAAATTTTTCCAATTTTAAAAATGGAAAAGTTGAATTTTTTTTATGTTAGCCGAGCTCCTCTTATTGAGATATAATGACTCATATTGAACTTTTTTCAATGCATAGATTCTTCCACCGTATGATTTTATTTTAAGGCACTTTTCTCTTTGTAAATTAGGTTAATTCATTTTTAATTCAATTTTTTACTCGATTAAATTCTTCCTCAAAAATTTTATTATTGTTAAGAATAATTATCACCCTATATAAAAATAGTTTTCCATTATTTTCCATATTTACCTTCCCATATATGTTATCCTTTTTAGTTTGAAATAAAATTATGTGTTATCTTATGTTACCATCATATCTCAACTCTCTACTTTTAAAAATGATGTTTTATTACTCTTTTTATGACATGAAATTCCATTAATGATATTTTAAAGTATTAAAATGGTGTTACTTACATGATAATTTTTTTGTCTTAAACTCAAAATTTCCATGGGATACTATTTATTTAACTTTTAATGATCCATTATTAAAGGTTATTATTTACAAAAATTAAAATTTCAACAAGTTTTCTCATTATAATTATGAAAACAACTTGTTAAAGTTACCAATAACTTCATCATTTTATGAAAATTTTAAAAAAATTCAAAATCTATTTTTAGGTATTTATTTCATGTGAACACATATTTCTAAATTATTTTATATTTACTATAAAAATTACCCACTATTCCTTTATGTTTTCTCAAATAAATTATTTCTCTTCTAGTTTTACAAATAAATTATTTCCAATGGTTACAGATATTTCTTATTTCCTATGTAATTTTCTTAATGATCTAAAAAGTTGTTTTTCCTTTCATTAAATTGACCTCTATTAAATACTATTAAAATATATGTTTATCATGTCCACCTTAATTCTTTGGTATTCCAAATCTTATGTTTTTTACTATCCTGCAACACGTTTACTTATTGGTTTAATTATACTTTAATGGAATTATGTATGATTTTTTATGTGGTGCACATAATGTTAGATATATGAATGTTTTTACCTAATATAACTCTAATAAATTAGGTAATGAATTAATATTTTGAGACTATATGTTCATTATAACTTTGTTCCATTCCTTGGTAATATTTTTTTGATTCATTGGTTAGTAACCTTGGTAATGTGAAGGGTGTTTCATGATTTTTATCCAATGCATTGGGTAAATAATAAATCTCTTGAGATAACATGTTTATGATCACTTAGTAGCATGCCTTAGAAATATTTAATGATTCCATTTTTAAAAACTTGGGTAATGTTATTTTATGACACCTTAATGACAAAATTCCATTATAAACATATGATATTCAAATATTTATGTCTTATCCACATTTAAATTTTATTATTCATGTACTAATGATCATGTTATTATTAATTTACTTACCTTCATGTTCTTCTGTTCATATTCTAATGTTATGCCCCTTGTCTTACCCATGATATGTTTACAATTTCATTATTTATCCCCTATTGAACCTTTTATCTTAGCCCTTACTTATGTTTCCTTTTCCCAATTGGTTATAAATAAAATTAATATTTAATATGTTTCTAGAAGTTTAACAACCCAATATTTTTTAAAAATAAATATATATTCGATAGAGTGTATCACATGCAACACTGAGCATTAATGGAAAATGTAGTATTATTATATAAATATGAAAATTATAACCTAGCCATTAAATTTAATAGTATAAATAATATTAACTAATTGATGAAATATATTAAAATTTACTATTCAATATTCATAACTTCTTATTAAACAATCACTTAATTTTTAGTAATGAAAATTTAATCTTCAAAAAATAGTTTTTCATTAAAATTAGATTTTGTGTGTAAAACTATTAAAATTATATTCTGAAAATTTTATAAATTTTTTTTTATAAATTTTATGTAATTTTTTTAATCATAATATCAAAATAATTTTATCTTGAAATATTTTTTAAAAAATTTTATTTTTCACTGAATAGTGAAAAATACTAATTTTTGTTGAAAATTAATTTTCTTATCAAGTCTCTACAATGTAAAATTATATTTTAGATTAGTTTTAAAACTTATTTATTTACTTTTTATTAAATGTGATATAATTGTTTTTCTTTTAAATTGAATTTTAAACTTTGATTTATTATAAAAACATTTTCTCCTTAATAAAAAATTTCTCTGAAAACCTGTTTTATGTTTCATCTCAATGGTATAATTTAAAATTAAATTCCTCCACATATTTGAATTGAATATTGAAAAACGTTTTCCATATTTATATTAAGGAGGTATTGAATTGGTAAATAGTCCCCTTTTATTTTTTGTCTCTATGAATAGTAATTATAGTAAATAATTGTCACTATGTTAAGGTAAATCATGTAATTGAGGTAAAATATAATGTGACATGGACAAAAACATTGACAATAACACTTTAAATTATCCTTTTGGATTATTATAATTAGTCCATTTCTTTATAATCCTTGAATATATGACCAATTGGTTCCATATATCTATTATTTTAACCATTATCATATTTAATTAAATGATTAAGACAAAAATGCATCTTTTTATTTTAATAACTATAATATGATTTTACAGAGATAACAATATTATGTTCTGTTATAAACTATAATTTTAAAGTTAAATGAATTTTTTCAGATAATTTATTTATAATTTTAATTCATAAAACCTTTACCTTAAATTCTTACGCAATGCTGACACAATATATATTCAACTAATTGAAATATAAAATAAATGACTTTGAAAATATTAAATGTAATATAATTTGAAATAATTGTTAACCTCCATGAATTGTGTAGATAAATATAAAAAATTTATATTTTTTAATGGGATATATTGAAATTAATTTTTTTCATGTTTTTCTCAAAGTAAAGTTAAGGGAATAGTTAAAAAATCCATTAATTTTATTTTATACCAAACAATATTTTATTAAATGATTTAAAAATTTTAAAAACTCTTATCTTTATCCAAGAGATTGGAATATGTTTAAAAGTATAAAATATTTTACATTTTTGGACCAATTTAAATTGTATTGTAACAATATTGACCACTAATAACTAAAAAACATTATTATCATGGAAATTTTTAAAAAGGGTTAACGTGGGTTAAAACTAAGAGTTAAGGGTAAAACCCAAATATAAACTTGTAAAAATTTTATTTGAAGATATTATTTTGACACATAGTTATCCTATATTATAATTATGTCATTTGGATAATTTTAGACCTGAAAATTAATTTATATTAAATTAATATTTTAGACAATTCTAAAAGTGTCCTTTCCCCACTAATAAAAGGAAACCTCCTATCCAATTATATTAACACTTAAAAATCCTTTTATATTGGATAATACCTGAAAATATACCTTCCTAAAATATCTAACCTAATTCTATAAGTATTTTATTTGTAATAATACCTACTATTATGGGATTAAGGTGTAAATAAAATTTGATTGTTTGAAGAAGATGTATATTCTATAATAGAGGGTTTTTGTTTTGTTTGTTCTTCCACCTCATTAAAATATTATTCAATCATTATGATACAAAAATCAGCATCTCCCTTATACTTATATTTTATTATGTTAATGGAATAACCTATATCCATATCATCTTCAATCAAATGCAAAAAACCCACTATTCTTGTGTATGGACATCTATAACCACACAAACCAATGTAAGTTGTTTTTCATCATCGCCTATCATAGGAATTTATAATTATATATTTAATGTATATATATATAGTATTCATAAAATATTTATTACTCTTGAAATCTAATATAGCCTATAGTTTCTTTTCCTTTTCATTCATCAAATGATGATAACGTTGTTTGTGCGTACATGTGGATTACCACAACCACGAAGTGATATGATTCATTTTTCACAGACACATCACATGGATGGTATATATAGATTAATTAAAATAAATAATATGATATCTATGATATAACTAAAATTATTAAAAGACAAAATAATTCTCAGTGATGTGTAGGTATGACCCTATTATCTCTATGATTGTTATATGGTTCATTTTTTATAACCATATTATATGGTTGGATTTAAAAGTATAATTTATTTTTAAAAATGATAAAATTTTTATGATTAGTATTCTGGTTCTGATTAAATAATGAACTCATTTTCCATATCCAATCTAAAAATTTCAATTTAGATATATGAGAATAATTTCATCAAAACATATCATATGAATTTAATTGATTAATTAATTATATATAACATTTTAATAAGTTAAATAAATTAAATAATAAACTTGAAAAGGGTTATTATGAAATTAAATAATTAAAATATTTTTATTATTCATGAATATAATTAATGAAGTGACGAATCAGACTCGAGGTAAGGTAATTTATTTAAAAAACCTCTTTTGGTGTTTCCCATAAAACTCTTTTCCTTCCATTTAAACGTTCTTCCAAATGTATCAATAAATTTATATTTATTCATAAATACCAATTTTCTAAAAAATTTCAATAATTTACATTATTTTCAATTTTTTATAATTTTTTTTCTTGTTTTATTAAAGGTGAACTTTATATTATAACCCCAGTTTTAAATTTTTTATGATTTTATTTTATATATATTTTTCTTCCATGTCCATATTATTTAAATAATTTTATATTTTTAATTATTTTTCCATTATTTAGATATAAGTTTTTTTGAAAAAATGAATCTTTATAGGTAAAATTTTGAATTTCATTTCAAAAGAAAAATTTAATATTTTATTTTAACGAATACAATGTCAATAACTTTTACCACAACTGAAATAATTATTTTAAATTTATATTTAGTTATAATGTTCCATTTTTATTCAAACAAAAACTATATTTCATTTTATTCTAATTATTTTAAAAAATCGATTTCAATTTTATTGATATTTAGCTATCAAGAATTTTTTTCTTAAGGTTGTAAGGGATCTATATAAACTATCATTGTCTTTGGGTTATAAACATTATCTATCAATCTAACTTTCTATATCAATTTAATGTTATTTAATGATTCTAAATTGTGAATATATTTATCTCAAATATATATACCTAGATTATTATCTCTTACCTTTACTGGGTAATACAAGCCTTGTGCTTATTCCTCAAATTCCTTATTTAAGAAATCTCTTTTAATTATGATATGAGGAAAGATTATGCAACTCATTTTATTTCCAGGGATAATTATTATGTTTTTCCTTATGATTTATTTACTTTTATGGAATACATAATCATGAACATGTTATGATGGATTCACCCAAATAGCGATCCAATGCATTGGGTAATGATTTCGTCTCATGAGATGTTATGTGTGGGATTAAAAATTAAATCTAATCCAATAAATTACTTTTTCCACAAAGTGATGTTTTCTTGGAAGTTATCCAGGAATCATGATTGTGTTATTTTTTGTATTTCAAGAACATTTCCTATGTATCTATGATCTTATGGTACCATGTTCGTTATGTTATTATCTCATTTTAATACTCATGAGATTGTATTAGTAGGATGGTATTTGGTACTCTGTAACGGTGAAATTTATAAAAAAACAATTTGAAAATATTTTCATAATACATTCATTTTTTTAAAGGAGACTTTATTACTTTTATTCTTCCATTTAAATTTATTATGATATTTTTATGAGAATATTTTGGAATAAAAATTTATTGTTGGGGTAAAAAAAAATTTGATCCCAAATTTTAATTTTGATAAGAAAAATATTGTATAATTATTCATGAAATATCGTATTTCTTTATTTATTTTTATATATCCAATATATTAAAACGTTTCTCATATATTTTTAAGGGTGAGTAGGGAAAATTATGAGGTAAATATTAAAATTGTAAAGATATGTCCTGAAAATAAAACATATTATATTATAAAAGTATTATTTGGTTGAAAATGGATACTAAGTTGGTGTGTCCAATTTTTTATGTGATGTTTATTTATGTAAGGGTGATGACATATTTCTAAAATAATCTTCATAGTGAAAATCCTCAAATATAAGAAAAATGAATTCTTAACATAAAGTCAATATTTTTTAATGTTTATTGTTGGGTCCTTACAGTTGGTATCATAGGAAAGGATTATATAACTTTGGAGATTCATATGTTGTAAACTTAAGTGTTATGGATACAATCATTGGTGTATCATTTTAAGGATAATAATATTTTCAAATGCATGAACACCCTTTTTAGTGATGGTATTTTAAGGTGATTAATGATATTTTGGGAGACATTATATTAGATTGGGGTACATGTATCCCTTAGGTTTAACGTAAATAATTATTTCATAAGAATAGTATTACATTTTTTGTGATGTAATATGAACGGTATGTGATATTATTTTCATTTAAAACATTCATTATTTATGAATATATTAATGTTATTTTGGATTATTTTCATCATATTTTTAGGAAAATTATTGTAATTATATTAATATTTTTTATAAAAAGATTTTTTTAGGAAATATGATAACATGTTTCATCCGACAAGGTCATGGGGTTTAAATCTACAATGTATGGGTAATAAGGGTGTATGTAACGCCCCAAACCCAGTTACCTAGATTCGGTGCATTATTTTAATACATTGGTACGATTATAAGGAATCAAGTCCCGAAGGATCGACCAGTTTAGCAGTCTTGGAAAATAGATTACATACATGAATGTTACATTACACTTTATAACATACAAAAAAATATAAATAATCCTTTATGAACACCATTATTCCCTTAGCTTAACCATGCATATCAATCATAATATACTTCTTGGAATCCTAGAAAAATAAAACATAGAAAGGGGTGAGCTCAAACGTTCAGTAAGGGTAAGAAATATTGCGGAAAATAACAAAAATATTAACAATGGTGAATAATTGAAACCGCATGACTTTACCAATAATAAACATGAATACTTTTATGTCAAGAATTTTATCTAATTAAATAATTCCATAATAAAACATAATCATGGGTGTTCTACTAGTCAAATGACCACATGAAGCATCAATATTATTTCTATAATGAGGGAATGTATAATTCCAGACATTCTGAAACATCTTTTCAAGGCCTCGACCAAGATGTCTAAAAATTATTAAGGCCTCAGCCAAAACCATAAATCAAATTGGGAAAAGGCCTCGACCAATTCCACATCTATTTGTCTCATGAGACCTACCGATGCATCGAGGAGATATAGCGGGATCCACCCGTCACTTACTATGTCCAATACATTCCTCATATGAAAAGGTTGAAATATAACATAAACATTCATATAAGAACAAGGATACAAAATTTCAATCCGTTAACCATAAACCATGAATGGTATAAAAATAAAACATTCATAGTCAAACATATCACAAAACATTCAATACAATATAGAATTATTGTATCATAATAAATCAACATCAAAACATGTTTAAAATACATTAAAGGATTTGAAATATATGGAAATGATTTGTAAAACTCTTTTATTGAAATATCCCTTTTTCATGAAAACATTTAAAAGTAATAAAATTTAGAAAGGAAGAAATTTAAATAAAATTTTGGGTCAAAGTGTCTTATACCACTTTAAAACTTTTTAAAAGAATTATCATTTCAAAACATTCATTTATACATAAATAAAACCTTAAAATAATTTTAAAAACATGGACATTAATTAAAAATATTTAGAAATATAAATCATTAAAACATTTTAAATTCTGATCTTGATAAATAGTACCTTTCATAAATCCTTAAAATATTCATTTTGAAATCATTTTTATGAAAAATGGACATGGATGATAAAAATGTCTCAGTAAATACTTGCACATAAGCAATCTCGGATAATAATGAGATTGAGAAATTAACCCTTACCAATTTGGTAACTTACAAAACATACACTCCATGAAAGATGTATCATACAATTAATATTTAAATACACATAAATTAAAGTTTATTACACAAATAATACAATTATGGGTAGTACAAACACCACAAAAAAGTTAATAGTGGCAATATAGCATGAATCTCACGGGAATAAGAAGTGAGATGAAAACCCCTTACCTTGTGATTTTCCTTGGTTGAGGATAGTCTAACCTCCTGTATAATGGTGAAATAATTTTTATTAAATTACAAAATAATCATATATGTTAATATGATATCATATATGATCTTTTAACATTGATTTGTCAATAATATCTTAGTATTATCGTCGTTTTGGGTGTTAACTTACTCGTTTTATTTTATATGTTTTGTTACATAAGACGTGTTTGTTATGGATAGGTTGTATCTTATTCATATCCAGAATGATATCAAGTCCTTAAAAATTATTTTTAGTCATAAAATGAGAATTATACTTGAATTTATACAATGGGGAATGAATCTCATCGCGTTCGTGGACACAGTAGTCTGTGCGTACGCACGAATGCTACTTCCATTTCATTTTTCATTTTAAAAGGAATTAAAAAAATGATACATAGGTATATTATTATTTTATTATAATATAATATCATATATTTGTTACTTAAGTTCATTAACACCATCTTTTATACGTTCTATGTATGGTATGAACGAGTCATATCACTTTGAGGGGGCGGTAGTTCGCACTTCCTCAAATGAAATTATCGTATATATATACAACATGAAACTAATAATGGTATGCTATAAAATGGAATTACATAAGCTTATATATAAAATAAATATCATTAATATCATATTTAATTATAGTTCCGTCATAATGGCCACCATGAGAGGCGGTATGAGATAATTCAATAGTCATCGTTTCATGAGGCATTTAGTTGTCATCCACAGAAACATTATGGTCTTCACCAATTAGATGAAGGTGTGTGTAAGTTTAGTTTGAATAATTCTCATAAAAATATCCTAGTATATTTAGGATACTGGTTTTGTTACAAAATAAAATAATAAGAATATTTTAGGGGTTGGAAAAGTAAAATAAAAGAAAAGAAGATAAGAGAAATTGTTACCTTTAATTTGGGTAACTCCCTTTGGTTTGAACCAAAAAGGACTCTTGAAGTGCCTTATACCTAAGGTAAAACTTCTTGGAGGAGGATAGGGATTCATGGAGCTTAATTTGGTAGAGGTTGGATGAGCCAAAAGGCTTGAGAGGTGTGAGTAATTGGTTAGAAGTGGTGTCCTTTTATAAGGGGGAGGAGGGGCTCTTTAGGGAAAACTTAAAGTATTATTTTATGATAAATTCATATTCAGTTTATAATGGCTAAAAACTGGATTATTTAAAGTATAAGATTGGGATGGGTCGACAACCACTCAACCAATAGGTTTTAGACAAGTTTGGTTCACTACATTACCCTTATATTTTAGATTTAACTCTTACTTAAATAGTTTGACATCTACCATGTCGATTTGTATTTTTATATTATATGGTTAATAAACTTACTATAAACTACCAATAGAACCCCAAGAGGTTCATTAATTACATAAATATCATCATACAAGTCCTTTGGTAGAACCATATATTTTTAGGAAAATTATATCAATTAATAATATAATATTTGTTTTAAAAACTCTTTTATGACAATTTTGACACTATTTAATAATTGGTTTTTTTAAAGTCTTTATAACTTTATTACTTCGAAAAAATTATTTAATAAATCCTAACATGTCATATTAACCAATAAAATTTGTGTAATTCATTAAAATTCTCAAATTATATCTATTTGGGTATTTATAATATCAATTATTTTAATATTTCATTAATAAGGTAATTATTGCATCATCATTATGTCATAAATAACATAATCTATTTGATGTCTAAAAATTATAAAACAAATACCATGATTTAGGAAATCATTTTAGATTTCCAATGAATATTTATAGTCGAAAATATAACTTATATTACACCATGTAAAAATTAATTTACTAAAAGATATTTGTTTGTGTCATTTTTGTCTTTACTTTAAATTAATTAATCTAAATAGTAATTATCACTCTCAAGTGGATCCATGGGGTCCCACAATCAACCCAAGGATGACCATGGTCAGCCATGACTCATATAACAAGTTTAAGACTAGTGTTAAGGTAATGTTATATTATTATAATATACTTTTTATCTTGAATTACCCTATTTACCTTTAACCGTGGTAAATAAAAGTCAAAAGTTACTATTCATAAAAAATTATTTTTATCTTATTGAACCACATTTTATTCCTTGATATTTACCATGTCTCTCTTATTTTCTAAATTCCACTCACAAAAGAGGTAAAATTACGTTTTATGTGAATTTGCAAATTCTCCTAGGAGGTGGGTAAAAGACGGTGAAAAGTTCAATAAAAATTTTATATTTCTAAAATTCTTATAAAATGACTCCAATGAATTACATTAAACTTATATAGGTAGTATGTATCTATTCTGACATAAAATAAATTTAAATAAAATAAATAATTATTTAAATAAAAATTCGGTTTTAAACTATAACTCAGTGTTTTTCACTATTCATCAAAAATAAAAAGTTTTCAGAAAAATACCAAAAATTTACCCTAAGCTAATTTTGATATTCAAAATTCAATAATGATATCTATTTTACCAAATTAAAAACATATAAGTTGCATTTATTAATTTAAAATTAATTCTCAATGTCAAAACCAAAAGGCATATTTTGAAGAAATAATAACAGCCAAAAGTTTGACACTTGTTTATGTCCAATTTCAAAGTTAAATTACTTAAAATGACCATAATTGGATTAAATGGTAAAAATATAATCTATTTATACTTCCAAACCATTAAAATGTATAATTTAACAATATAAATTATTTTGTTTTAAATTGTTTTATTCAGTTAAAAAAAATATTTTTCACTAGTCACCCAAATATAAAAGTTATCAAAAAAACACTAAAAAATTATTGAAACTAAATTATTATGTCTTGATTCTAAAGAAGAAGTTTATTTTGTGAAATTTAATATATAAAAGTTTCAAATATTGGATTTAAAAATGCTTCGCCAATAAAAGGAGGTAAAATTGCAATTTTTGAAAAATACTTCTTTTATCTGAAAAAAATGTATTTGTTCTTAAATTATGTCTATGAAACTCATAATATGGATTATAAAATTATAAGTATTATATAAAGTTCAAAATCCAGTTAATACTATTCATAATCACTTTTTAATGGCTTGTTTGGTAAGTCATGGTGTGCTAGAACTCGGTGCTGAGTGTAGTGAAAGTTATTGAATTACTTTGAAGAAATAACGTACTATGAAATCCTGGGGTGTTACATTATTCCCTCCTTCAATAAATTGCGTCCTCACAATTTGAAATTATTTTTTTTCAAAATAAAAGGTTGAAAATATAAAATACCTTTTGAAAAACCCACATCAAAAATTAGGTTAATAAAATTTTGTTTTAATAAGAGGAAAAGGGAAATGAAAGGGTCACCACCAAATTATGATCTCGATTAAGAGAACATTAGTGGTAATTAAAGACATATAATTATAGGAAAAATGTAAATATTTATAGGGAGTGATTCAGGTTATCAATCACCAACAATTTTAGAATTTTGGGCCTCAAAGCGACAAATCTTTGATGATTTAAAATACCATCGGTTCAACAAAATGTAAGGTATTAGGATAACACATTTTTTTGGTTTTAAGAAGCCATATCTAAAGTTTAATAATTTATTTATTTATATAATAAGAGAAGAAAAAAAATTGTATACTTGTCAAGAAGAGTTCCATCCTTTAACTAATTTCTGCCACAAACTCATCTTTCACTCTAAATGATAATAGAACTTAAAAAAATATCATATTTATCCTATTCATATAGGGTTCCAGAAAAAATGAATTTATAATTCATCTACCAGACCCTTAAAAAAATGAAATTATTCAATCCAGGATATCACATGGTTTAGTGGTAGGTGATACACCCTAGTCGCCCTTCAGTTGCGGGTTCTAGTCTCGCGGCCTTACCAGATGCGACGGGTTGCTGCTCGACCTCCGGGTTGTCCTTTTTATAGAAATCCTAAAATAATATCAAACCAGACTTATCCAAAATTCTTCTTTCCAAACTCACAGTCCCAAATTTATAGGGATGTTAAACACAATGAAGATCCTTTTTTCCACATAATAACATGTGAACACCTTCATCATGTATTCTTTTAAAACACTGCAACATCCTGAATTACTATAAAACCTTATTGATTACATTAATGCTCCCTTATTCATTATAGAATACTGGATATACTCCTTCTATACAAAATTTTTGTAAACTCAAACAATGATGGAATATACAAATCATTAATCACTTTCATGGTAGTCAAGAATATCCAATATAACTTATCCAAATCAATCATGTATTATTCCAAAATCACTACCTCGGTATCAGAACCATATTATGGTTTATCATTCTCTCAACCATATATTTTCCAAAAATTTAACCTGTTATTGAGTCACTCTTCTTGGTTCCACACAATCTCAAGTCCTTCATAAAATAGTACTGCAGTACAATCTTTATATACTGCATAATTATTATAACCATAACATCGTTGATACACCACACAAATGATATAATTCTTTAACAACAACATAAGAACTATAATCATTCCTCCTCATATGTGGTTGTATCATAACTTTATTATTATCCAATAGTATCATTTGGGGCATACTCTGATGATTTGGACATTCGTTCAAATAGTGTCCCAACTCCTTGTAGATGAAGAATTGTACATTTGAATCCATTTTCTTACCCTTGTAGTCACTTACTTGGTGTCCTTTTTCTCCACACTTATAAAAAAATCTCATCCCCTTCAGGCAAGTTCCAAGTCGTTTCTTCTCATAGTTATCACATATGGGAAAATTATTCTTTTCCCTCTTTCCTTTATCCATATTTATCTCTTACATCCTTTTCTTCTCTTGATTCCCTTCAAATCCATAGGACTCATATAATTCATTACTTATCTTATTAACACATGATACTATTTCTTCATATGTTGAGAATACATGGGAGACTGTTTCACTTCTAAATGTTGTCTTAATACCATGAAAGATATGATCCTTCTTACTCTTTGGATCAAACAAATTGTTGGAGTACAAATTCCTTATACTGGGCACCATTTCTATACAATAGCATAAACTAGTTCAGTTTATGAATTGCAATGAATAATTCCAAAATTGTAAAATACCTAATGTAAATTAAATGGTTTATGGATATAATATATAATCATAAATATGTTTTCACTGAGGAAGTATATACTCTTAAACCCTTCATAATGATTTGTAATGAAAATGAGAATTATCTTAAGCATATCCTCTGGGAGTGTTGTTACCAAGAGTGCAGAAAGGCCCATTGTCGTGCACTAGTTCCCGTTATAGACTAGATCAAAGTGGGTTTTTTGGGTTTTACCCCTAGTTACATCTATGCTAGAGCTGCCTCTACTTACTCGTATCCAGACAGGGATGTATTGCTCGGAAAACTAACAAAATCTCTACAATACCAAAATTCTAGGAAGTTATTCTATACTAATCCTCAAAGTCCATCTTAGTTCTATGTGTTCTAATCAAATTTTATCTAAATCTAGCTTCCAAGGTTATTTATAAAATTCCGTTGATACCAACTGTAACGCCCCGACCCCAGTTACCCAGAGTCGGTGCATTATTTTAAAACATTGGCATGATTACAAGGAATCAAGTCCCAAAGGACCGATCGGTTTAGCAGTCTTGGAAAATAGATTACATAAATTAATGTTACCTTACACTTTAAAACATACAACAAAACATAAATAATCCTTTATGAACGCCATTATTCCTTTAGCTTAACCCTGAATATCAATCACAATACACTTCTTGAATCCTAGAAAAATAAAATATAGAAAGGGGTGAGATCAAATTCTTAGTAAAGGTAAGCAATATAGCGGAAAATAACATAAATATTAAGCATGGTGAATAATTGAAACCGCATGACGTTACCAACAATAAAAATTAATACTTTTATGGAAAAATATGATCTGAGTAAATAATGCCATAATAAAACATAAGCATGTGTATTCTACTAGTTGAATGACCACATGAACCATCAATATTATTTCATTAATGAGGGAATTTATAATACCAGGCATTCTGAAACATCTCATCAAGGCCTCAGCGAAGACGTCGAAAAATGAAAAAGTTATCAGCCAAAACCATAAATCAAATTAGGAAAAGGCCTCGGCCAATTCCACGTCTAGTTGTCTCATTAGACCTACCGATTCATCGAGGAGCTATAGTAGGCTCTACCCATCACATACTTTATCCAATACATTCCTCATATGAAAAGGTTGAAATATAACATAAACATTCATAAAAGAACTATGATACGAAATGTCAATACGTTAACCATAAACCATGAATGGTATAAAAATAACACATCCACAGTCAAAAAACCACAAAACCTTTAATTCAATATGGAAGTTTTGTATCATAATAAATCAACTTCTAAACATGTTTAAAATCCATTAAATTATTTGACATAGATGGAAATGATTTGTAAAACTCTTTGATTGAAATATCCCTTTTTCATGAAAACATTTAAAAGTAACAGAATTTCGAAAAGAGGAGATTTAAATACATTTTTGGGTCAAAGCGTCCCATACCGCTTTTAAACTTTTGAAAATAATTATCATTTCAAAACATTATTTTCTACATTAATAAATCCATAAAATCATTTTGAAAACATGGACATTAATTAAAAATATTTAGAAAGATAAATCTTTAAAACATTTCAAATTATGATATTGATAAAGAGTACCATTCATAAATCCTTATAATATTAATTTTGAAATCATTTTTATGAAAAATGGACATGGATGGTAAAAATTTCTCAGTAAATAGTTACACATAAACAATCTCGGATAATAATGAGATTGATGAATTAACCATTACCAATTTGGTAACTTATGAAACATACACCCCATGAAAGAGGTATCATATAATGAATATGTAAATACACATAAATTAAAGTTTATTACACAAAGAATACAATTATGGTCAGTGAATACACCACACAAAAGGTAATAGTGTCAATATGCCATGAATCTCACGGGAATAAGGAGTGAGATAGAAACCCCTTACCTTGTACTTTTCCTTGGTTGAAGGTAGTTTAACCTCCTGTATAATGGGGAAATAATTGTTATTAAATTATATAAAAATCTTATATGTTAATATGATATCATATATGATCTTTTAACATTTCTTTGTTAATAATATATTAGAATTATCGTCGTTTTGGGTGTTAAATTACTCATTTTATTTTATATGTTTTGTTACATAAGTCATTTTTGTTATGGATAGGTTGTATCTTATTCATATCCAGAATGATATCAAGTCCTTAAACGTTATTTTTAATCATAAAATGAGAATTATACTTTAATGGATACGATGGGGAATGAATCACATCACGTTCGTGGAGACGTTAGTCTGTACGTACTCACAAACGCTACTTCCATTTCATTTTTAATTTTAAAAGGAATTAAAACCAAATGATACATAAGTATATTATTATTCAATTATAATATAATTTATTATATGTGTTACTTAAGTTCATTAACACCATCTTTTATACGTTCCATTTATGGTATGAACGAGTCATATAACTTTGAGGGGGTGGTAGTCCGCACTTTCTCAAATGAAATTATCGTATATATATATAACATGAAAAGAATAATGGTATCCTATAAAATGGAATTAAATAAGCTTATATAAAAAATAAATATCATAAATATCATATTTAATTATAGTGCCATCATAATATCCACCATGGGAGGCAGTAGGATATAATTGAACAATCATCATTTCGTGAGGCATTTAGTTTCCATCCACATAAACGTTATGTTCTTCACCCATTAGATGGAGGTGTGTGTAAGTGTAGTTCGAATACATCACATAACAATATCATAGTATTTTTAAGATACTGGTTTTGTTACAAAAGAAAATAATAAGAAGAGTTTAGGGGTTGGAGAAGTAAAATAAAATAAAAGAAGCTAAGAGAAATCATTACCTTTAATTTTGGTAACTCCCTTTTGTTTGAACAAAAAAGGACTCTTGAAGTTCCTTCTGCCTAAGGTAAGGCTTCTAGGATGAGGATAGAGATGTAGGTAGCTTAATTGGGAAGAGTTTTGATGGGCCAAAAGGCTTGATAGGTGTGAGGAATTGGTTAGAAGTGTTGTCCTTTTATAAGGTGGATGAGGGGCTCTTTAGAAAAAACTTAATGTATTATTTTATGATAAATTCATATTAGGTTTATAATGGCTCCAAAATAGATTATTTAAAGTCTAAGGTGGGGATGGGTCGAAAACCACTCAACCAATAGGTTTTAGATAAGTTTGGGTCACTACATTACCCTTATATTTTTTATTTAACTCTTAGTTAAATAGTTTTACATTTATCATGTCTCTTTGAATTTTTTTATTATATGGTTAATAAACTTACTATAAACTACCAAGTAAACCCCAAGTGGTTCATTAATGACCTACCTATCATCATATAAGTCCTTTGGCAGAACCTTAGATTTTTAGGAATATTATATCAATTAATAATATAATATATTTTTTTAAAAACTCCCTTATGTCAATTTTGACAATATTTAATAATTGATTTTTGTTAAAGTCTTAATAACTTTATTAATTCGAAACAAATTTATTTAATCAATCCAAACATGTCATATTAACCAATATAATTCGTTGATTTCATTAAAAGTCTCAAATAATATCTGTTTGGGTATTTATAATATCAATTATTTTAATATTTCATTAATAAGGTAATTACTACATCATCATTATGTCATAAATAACGTAATTTATTTGATATCGAAAAATTATAAAAAAAATACCATGATGTATGGAATCTTTTTAGTTTCCCAATGAATATTTATAGTCGAAAATATAACTTATATAACCCAATTTAAATATTAATTTAAATTTATTAATTCTAAAAAAATTTATTTAATCAATCCTAACATGTCATATTAACCAATAAAAAATTTTTAATTCATTAAAAGTCTCAAATTATATCTATTTGGGTATTTTTAATATCAATTATTTTAATATTTCATTAATAAGGTAATTACTACATGATCATTATGTCATAAATATCTTAATTTATTTGATGTAAAAAAATTATAAAAAAATTCCATGATGTAGGAAATATTTTTATCTTTCTAATGAATATTTATAGTCGAAAATATAACTTATATAACCCCATATAAAAATTAATTTACTAAAAGTTGTTTGTGTCATTTTTGTCTTTACATTAAATTAATTAATCTAAATAGTCATTATCACTCTCAAGTGGCTCCATGGGGTCCCAAAATCGACCCAAGGATGCCCATGGTTGGCCATAACTCATCCAATAAAGTTAGGACAAGTGTTAAGGTAATTTTTTATTATTATGATATACTTTTTATCTTGAATTAACCTATTTACCTTTAACCGCGGTAAATAAATGTCAAAAGTTACTATTCATTAAAAATTATTTTTATCTTATTGAACAAAATTTTATTTCTTGATATTAACTATGTCTCTCTAATTTTCAAAATTCCACTCACAGAAGCGATAAAATTAAGTTTTATGTGAATTTGCAAATTCTCCTAGGAGGTGGGTAAAAGACAGTGAAAAGTTCACTAAAATTTTTATATATCTAAAATTATTATAAACTGAATCCAATGAATTACATTGAACATATATAGGTATTATTTATCTATTTTAATATAAAATAAATTTAAATAAAATAAATAATTATTTAAATAAAAATTCAGTTTTAAAATATAACTGAGTGTTTTCACTATTCATCAAAAATTAAAATTTTTCAAAAAAATACCAAAAATTTACCTTAAGGTAATTTTTATATTCCAAATTCAATAATGAAGTCTACTTTACCAAATTCAAAACATAGAAGTTTCATTTATTAATTTAAAATTAATTCCCGCTGTCAAAACCAAAAGGCGTATTTTTAATAAATAATAACAACCAAAAGTTTGACACCTTTTTATGTCCAATTTCAAAGTGAAATTACTTACAATGACCATCATTGGATTAAATGGTAAAAATATAACCTATTTATACTTCAAAACCATTAAAATTTATAATTTAACAATATAAATTATTTTGATTTAAAAATTTGTTTTCAGTTAAAATATAGTATTTTCACTATTCACCCAAATATGAAAGTTATCAGAAAAACCCCAAAACATTATTGAAACAAAATTCTTATGTCCCTATTCTAAATAAGAAGTTAATTTTGTGAAATTGAATATATATAAGTTTCAAATATTGGATTTAAAAAGGCTTCTCCATTAAATGGCAGTAAAATTGCATGTTTTGAAAAATACTTCTTTTATCAGAAAAAAATGTATTTGTTCTTAAATTATGTCTAATAAACTCATAATATGGATTCTAAAATTATAAGGATTATATAAAGTTCGAAATTCAGTTAATACTATTCATAACCACTTTTGAACGGCATGTTTGGTAAGTCATGGTGCGCTAGAACTCGGTGCTGAGTATAGTGAAAGTTATTGAATTACTTTGAAGAAAAAACAAACTATGAAATCTTGGGGTGATACATTCTTCCCTCTATCAATAAATTGCGTCCCCACAATTTGAAATTATTTTTTTTCATAGTAAAAGGTTGAAAACAGAAAATACCTTTGGGAGAACCCACATCAGAAATTAGGTTAATAAAATTTAGTTTTAATAAGAGGAAAAGGGAAATGAAAGAGTCACCACCAAATTATGATCTCCATTAAGAGAACATTGGTTGAAATTAAAGACATATAATTGGAGTAAAAAATGTAAATATTTATAGGGAGTGATTGAGGTTATCAATCACCAACAATTATAGAATTGTGGGCCTCAAAGCGACAAATCATTGATGATTTAAAATACCATCGGTTCAACAAAAAGTAAGGTATTAGGATAACACATTTTTTTGGTTTTAAGATGCCTTAACTAAATTTTAAAAATTTATATCTTCATAGAATAATAGAAGAAAAAAATTGTATACTCTCTCAATTAGAGTTCCATCCTTTAACTAATTTCTACCACAAACTCATATTTCACTCTAAAAGATAATAGAACTTAAAAAAAATATCCTATTTATCTTATTCGTATAGGTTTCCAAAAAAATAAATTTATAATTCATCTACTAGACCCTTTAAAAAAACTAAATTATTCAATCCAGGACATCACGTGGGTCAGTGGAAGATGATACACCCTAGTCGCCCTTCAGTTGCGGGTTCAATTCTCGTGGCCTTACCAGATGCGACGGGTTTCCGCCCAACCTCCGGGTTGGCCTCTTTATAGAAAACCTAAAATAATCTTAAACTAGACTTATCCAAAATACTTCTGTCCAAACACACAGTCCAAAATTTATGGGGATGTTAAATACAATGAAGAACCTTTTTTCCATGTAATAATATATGAACACCTTCATCATGTATTCTTTTAAAACACTAAAACATCCAGAATTACCATAAAACCTTATTGATTACATTAATTCTCCCTTATTCATGATAGAATACTGGATATACTCCTTCTATCGAAAAATTTTGTAAACTAAAACAATGATGGAATATACAAATCATTAATCACTTTCATGGTAGTCAAGAATATCCAATATAATTTATCCAAATCAATCATGTATTATTCCAAAATCACTACCTTGGTATCAAAACCATATTATGGTTTATCATTCTCTCAACCATATATTTTCCAAAAATTTAACCTGTTATTGAGTGACTTTTCTTGGTTTTACACAATCTCATGTCCTTAATAAAATAGTACTGTAGTACAATCCTTATATACTTCATAATTATTATAACCAGTACATCGTTTATACAACACTCAAATGACATAATTCTTTAATAACAACATAAGAACTATAATCATTCCTCCTCATCTATGGTAGTATCATAAATTTATTATTATCCAATAGTATCATTTGGGGCATACTCTGATTATTTGGAAATTGGTTTGCATAGTGTCCCAACTCCTTGCAGATGAAGCATTGTACATTTGAATCCTTTTTCTTACCCTTGTAGTCATGTACTTGGTGTCCTTTTTCTCCAAAATTATAACAAACTCTCATTCCCTTCAGGCAAGTTCCAAGGAGTTTCTTCACATAGTTATCACATATGAGAAAATTCATCTTTTCCCTCTTTCCTTTATCCATCTTTCTCTCTTCCATCCTTTTCTTCTATTGCTTCCCTTAAAAGCCATAGGAATCAGAGAATTATTTACTTATCTTATTAACACATGATACTATTTATTCGTATGTTGAGAATACATGGGATACTATTTCCCTTCTAAATGTTTTCTTAATACCATGAAAGATATGATCCTTCTTACTCTTTGGATCATACATATTGTTGGAGTTCAGATTCCTTCTACTGGGCTCCATTTCTATACAATAGCATAAACTAGGTCAGTTTACGAATTGCAATGAATAATTCCAAACTTGTAAAATACCTAACTTAAATTGAACAGTTTATGGATATAATCCATAATCATAAAGATGTTTTCATTGAGTAATTATATACTCATAAACCCTTCATAATGATTTGTAAAGAAAATAATAATTATCCTAAGCATATCCCTCGGGAGTATCGTAACCAATAGTGTAGAAAGGACCATTGTCGTGCACCAGTTCCCATTTGAGACTAGCTCAAAGCGGTGTTTTCGGGTTTTAACCCTACGTACATTTGTGCCAAAGCCGCATCTACCTGTTCGTATCCAGACAGGGATGTATTTCTCAGAAAACTAACAAAATCTCTACAATACCAAAATTCTAGGTTGTTCTTCTATACTAATCCTCAAAGTCCATATTATGTCTATGTGTTCTAATCAGAGTTTATCTAAATCTAGCTTCTAAGGTTATTGCTAAACTTCCTTTGATACCAACTATAACACCCTGACCCCAGTTACCCAGAGTTGGTGCATTATTTTAAAACATTGGCATGATTACAAGGAATTAAGTCCCAAAGGACTGATCGGTTTAGCAGTCTTGGAAAATAGATTACATGCATGAATGTTACCTTACACTTTATAACATACAAGACAACATAAATAATCTTTTATGAAAGACAATATTCCCTTAGCTTAAACCTGCATATAAATCACAATACACTTCTTGGAATCCTGGAAAATTAAAACATAGAAAGGGGTGAGCTCAAACGCTCAGTAAGGGTAAGCAATATAGCGGAAAATAACATAAATATTAAGCATGGTGAATAATTGAAACTGCATGACTTTACCAATAATAAAAATGAATACTTTTATGGAAAAATATGATATGAGTAAATAATGACATAATAAAACATAATCATGTGTATTCTACTAGTTGAATGATCAAATGAACTATCAATATTATTTCATTAATGAGGTAATGTATAATTCTATACATTCTGAAACATCTTGTCAAGGCCTCGACCAAGGCGTCTAAAAATGATTAAGTCCTTGACTAAAACCATAAATCAAATTGGGAAAATTCCTCAACCAATTCCACGTCTAGTTGTCTCATGAGACCTACCGATGCATCGAGGAGATATACCAGGCTCCACCTGTCACTTACTATGTCCAATACATTCTTCATATGAAAAGGTTGAAACATAACATAAAAAATTCATATAAGAACTAGGATATGAAATGTCAATACTTTAACCATAAACCATGAATGGTATAAAAATAACACATCCACAGTCAAACATATCACAAAACCTTCAATACAATATGGAAGTTTTGTATCATAATAAATCAACTTCAAAACAAGTTTAAAATCCATTAAAGGATTTGACATAGATGGAAATGATTTGTAAAACACTTTGATTGAAATATCCATTTTTCATGAAAACATTTAAAAGTAACACAATTTAGAAAGAAAGAGATTTAAATAAATTTTTGGGTCAAAGTGTCTCATACCACTTAGAATCTTTTGAAATGAATTGTAATTTCAAAAAATTCATGTCCACATAAATGAATCCTTAAAATCATTTTGAAAACATGGACATTATTTAAAAATATTTAGAAAGACAAATCTTTAAAACATTTAAAATTATGATCATGATAAATACTACCTTTAATAAATACTTATAATATTCATTTTGAAATCATATTTATGAAAAATGGACATGGATGATAAAAATGTCTCAGTAAATACTTACACATAAACAATCTTGGATAATAATGAGATTGAAGAATTATCCCTTACCAATTTGGTAACTTATGAAACATAGACCCCATGAAAGAGGTATCATAAAATGAATATGTAAATACAAATAAATTAAATTTTATTACATAAAGAATACAATTATGGGTAGTACATACACCACACAAAAGGTAATAGTGGAAATATGGCACGAATCTCACAGGAATAAAGAGTGAGATGAAAACCCCTTACCTTGTACTTTTCCTTGGTTGAGGGTAGTTTAACCTCCTATATAAGGGTGAAATAATTGTTATTAAATTATAAAATAATCATATAGATTAATATTATATGATATATTATCTTTTAACATTTATTTTAAATAATATCTTAGTATTATCGTCATTTCGGGTGTTAACTTACTCGTTTTATTTTATATGTTTTGTTACATAAGCCATTTTTGTTATGGATAAGTTGTATCTTATTCATATCCAGAATGATATCAAGTACTTAAACATTATTTTTAATCATAAAATGAGAATTATACTTGAATTGATATGATGGGGAATGAATCACATCGCGTTCGTGGAGACGGTAGTACGTACGTACGCACGAACGCTACTTCCATTTCATTTTTCATTTTAAAAGGAATAAAAACAAAATGATAAATAGGTATATTATTATTATAGTATAATATAATATCTTATATGTGTTACTTATGTTCATTAATACCATCCTTTATAGGTTCCATGTATGGTATGAATGAGTAATATCACTTTGAGGGGGCGGTAGTTCGCACTTCCTCAAATGAAATTATCATATATATATACAAAATTAAATGAATAATGGTATGATATAAAATATAATTACAGAATCTTATATATAAAATAAATATCATTAATATCATATTTAATTATAGTTTCATCATAATGGCCACCATGAGAGGCGGTAGGAGATAATTGAACAGTCATCATTTCGTGAGGCGTTTAGTTTCCATCCACAGAAACATTATGTTCTTCACCCATTAGATGGAGGTGTGTGTAAGTGTAGTTAGAATTCTTCTCATAAAAATATAATAGTATATTTATAATACTGGTTTTGTTAAAAAAGAAAATAATAAGAAGAGTTTAGGGGTTGGAGAAGTAAAATAAAAGAAAAGAAGCTAAGAGAAATCGTTACCTTTAATGTGGGTAACTCCCTTTGGTTTGAACCAAAAAGGACTCTTGAAGTGAATTTTCCCTACGTTAAAGCCTCTAGGAGGAGATAGGTATGTAGGGAGCTTAATAGGTCAGATTTTGGTCAAGAAATAAGGCTTGATATGTGTGATGAATTGGTTATAACTGGTGTCCTTTTATAAGGGGGGGAGGGGCTCTTTAGGAAAAACTTAAAGTATTATTTTATGATAAATTAATATTCGGTTTATAATGGCTCCAAAAACGATTTTTTAAAGTATAAGGTGGTTATGGGTCGAAAACCACTGAACCAATATGTTTTAGAAACGTTTGGGTCACTAAATTACACTTATATTTTAGATTTAACTCTTAGTTAAATAGTTTGACATTTACCATGTCTCTTTGAATTTTTATATTATATGGTTAATAAACATACTAAAAACTACCAAGATAACCCCAAGTGGTTCCTTAATGACATACCTATCATAATATAAGTCCTTTGGCTGAACTCTAGATTTTTAATAATATTATATCAATTAATAATATAATATTTTTTTAAAAAACTCCCTTATGTCAATTTTGATACTATTTAGTAATTGATTTTTGTTAAAGTTTTAATAACTTTATTAATTCGAAAAAAAATTATTTAATCAATACTAACATGTCATATTAACCAATGAAATTATTTTCATTCATTAAAAGTCTCTAATTATATCTATTTAGGTATTTATGATATCAATTATTTTAATATTTCATTAATATGGTAATTACTGCATCATCATTATGTCATAAATAACATAATTTATCTGATGCCTAAAAATTATAAATAAAATACCATGATGTAGAAAATATTTTTATCTTTACAATGAATATTTATATTTGAACATATAACTTATATAACCCCATGTAAAAATTAATTTACTAAAAGATATTTGTTTGTGTCATTTTTGTCATTACTTTAAATTAATTAATCTCAAGAGTCATTATCACTCTCAAGTGGCTCCATGGGGTCCCAAAATAGACCCTAGGATTCCCATGGTGGGCCATGACTCATCTAATAAGTTTATGACAAGTGTTAAGGTAATTTGTTATTATTATAATATACTTTTTATCTTGAATTACCCTATTTACCTTTAACCGTGGTAAATAAAAGTCAAAAGTTACTATTCATAAAAAATTATTTTTATCTTATTGAACCACATTTTACTCATTGATATTAACCGTGTCTCTAAGATTTTTTAAATTCCACTCATAGAAGCGGTAAAATTAAGTTTTATGTGAATTTTCAAATTCTCCAAAGAGGTGGGTAAAAGACGGTGAAAAGTTCAATAAAATTTTTATATATATAAAATTATTATAAACTGACTCCAATTAATTACATGGAACTTATATAGGTAGTATGTATATATTTTTATGTAAAATAAATTTAAATAAAATAAATAATTATTTAAATAAAAATTCGGTTTTAAACTATAACTCAGTGTTTTTCACTATTCATCAAAAATTAAAAGTTTTTAGAAAAATAAAAAAAATTAACCCTATGCTAATTTTGATATTCAGAATTCAATAATGAAGTCTATTTTACCAAATTAAAAACATATAAGTTTATTTTATTAATTTAAAATTAATTCCGGCTGTCAAAACCAAAAGGCGTATTTTTAATAAATAATAACAACCAAATGTTTGACACTTGTTTATGTCCAATTTCAAAGTGAAATTACTTACAATGACCATCATTGGATTAAATGGTAAAAATATAACCTATTTATACATCCAAACCATTAAAATTTATAATTTAACAATATAAATTATTTTTATTTAAAAAGTTGTTTTTAGTTAAAATATAGTATTTTTCACTATTCACCCAAATATGAAAGTTATCAGAAAGACACCAAAACTTTATTGAAACTAAATTATTATGTCCCGATTCTATAGAAGATATTTATTTTGTAAAATTGAATATATAAAAGTTTCAAATATGGGATTTAAAAAGGCTTCACCATTAGAAGGTGGTAAAATTGCATTTTTTGAAAAATACTTCTTTTATCTGAGAAAAATGTATTTGTTCTTACATTATGTCTAAGAAACTCATAATATGGATTCAAAAATTATAAGGATTATATAAAGTAAAAAATTCAGTTAATACTATTGATAACTTCTTTTGAACGGCTTGTTTGGTAAGTCATGGTGCGCTAGAACTTGGTGCTGCGTGTAGTGCAAGTTATTGAATTACTTTCAAGAAATAACGTAATATAAAATCTTGGGGTGTTACAGTGTAACACCTACAACTGTCCTATAATATGACCTGGTCATTATTAAATTGTTTTTTCTTATAAAAAATATCATACGTAATGATTAATTTCATTTTTTGAGAATTTTTTATCAAATAGATAACCACAATATTGAAAAGTGATTTTTTTATTATATAATTAATGATACTCAAAAATAATATCACTATTTTTGGGATCTTATATAATTAAGGTAAAAAAGAGTTATGGGATTTTTTTGGAATAAATTTTTAATTATCTTTTGGAATCATATATGATTTTACTATGGATGTTTGGTGATTTAAGATATTTATAGAAATCACTGTCATATCCTGGAGATCATATGATTGGGGAATATACATTAGGTATGAGAAATTAAGATTAATTGATTTTATTTTGAGATAAATATTAAATTTTTCTTGGATTAATATGTGGTCAAATAATTCAAATATTTTTGTTTCAACATTAGCCATGAATATTCTAAATAATTTTAAGTTTACTTATTTATGAAATGATCTAATTTGATCTTTGGGTGTTATTATTTTGGCCTTAGATATTAATGTTTTTCTTCATTGTATGAGAATTTATTCATTTTGAGAATCATCTGACATTATCAAAACCATTTTGGGTTGTTTAATTTATAATAATTAGAGGAATAGATTAATATCCTTTGTATAACACCAAGTTTGATTAACCAATGGGATTTTAGGAGGTAATTAGTGGTTTTTTATGAATTCATTTTCATGGAAATTCAACCTCTTGAACTTTGTATGGTTCTCAATCCACATAATATTGTCTCTAAATCTCACTTCATCTGAAGTGGTGGTAATAGAGATATCATCACATACAAATTACATGGATCTTTATATATACCTTATTTTATATATGGGTACCTCAATATATATTATTTACTATCCAAAAAGTGATTACAGTTCTTCGGATCCAACTAAGAGAATCCTGTTTCTGAGTGTTTCAACTAAAATACTTCTGATCTGGCTCCAACTAAGAGACTTCTAATACTCCTAGATCCAACCATAATAACCGAACTAATTCCAAAAACTACTAGAATACTTCACCTCTAATGAAAGATTGATAAAATATGGGATGATCTTTAGTTTTTCTCTATAGGATTATAATATCTTGTACACTTCATGTATCCTCGACATCCAATAAAGTTGTTTGTTGGACTTGATCAATTAATTCTGATCACCTATAATGACCAATTACTATGTGAAACATTTTTAGGGATATTATTCCTTTTTTCTGAATTCCTGACCTCAGTCGAATGTGTGTAAGAGGAACACACATGATTATTCAATATTTTATACAAGAAACCACATGAACAATTTCCAACTGCTTCTTATTTTATTTTAACCATAATTCAACAAGATATACTTCATGAATGGGTTTCATGTAATCCACAACATTAAAATAGTAATTTATATATTCTATTACTTTATTTGTTATTTAATGTCTTGTTTTGGGTATCTTAATTAGGCCTATAATGATTTTTTGGGAAACATGTGTTGCATGAAACTATTTTCTTCCTCTCTTCTTCGATGTATCATGCGACGCACATGATCTAAATAAAGTTATGTGATCTATTCACTGCATTCACATGACCCTAGTGAAACTCATAGGTTTATGGGATTTTCCACTACTATCATATAACCAAACATTATTCACACCTCTTCAATAAGAACACAAGTTATTGTAAAATAATGAAAAGCTCATGGGTTATTCTCCTTCTTTTCATGAATTGATCTTATGATTTCACAACCTTCTTATCATAATCATATAAGGTTCACATGAACTGATATTTTTTTATTATAATATTTCCACATAAGTTTGTGGTATGTTAGGAGGAATTTTTTATGGTGTCCCCTCAACCCCTTTGCAAGACCTGGTTGGTCCCTATGTGACATTGATATAATTTTGTGAGATAATAGTTTCTATCCACGAAATACTCTTAAATTGTTTTATGATATCTGATGTCATACTAGATACTCCTTCACAATATAAGAGTCATTGTACACAACTTTTTCTAAAACACTTCACTAGAGTAGTGTTTCTCATGAATACCTTTTTCACAAAGCATTATGTCATGATGAAAATCAATGTGTGCGAGTTTTCCATCATGTGAAGAGGTTCACATAGACTCTTTATCATTCATGTAACCAGTGTGGTTCATGAGATACACCTTCATGTGATTTAAATCATGTGGGATCTTTTGTTTTTATAGTTTCTGTTAAATTATCCAATACGAATTAAGAATAACTCTAGGCGTTTACACTGTTTATATAGGTGGTGTAGATGTGATTTTTAAGCCATTTTAAAACTTCCTATATCCTATATTTAAGGAATTGTGATGAATTATTTAAAACCCAGTGATATTAGGATCACTTTAAAACCAAAACATTCATCTTATTTGACTATAACAGAGATATAAAAAAACCATGAATATTATTCGCATAACCACTTCATTTATCATGTGATGCCACTGTGAAAATCCTCTTGATAAGAAAATATTCCATGTGATAATTACTTTAAACGTTGAAGGATCTTAGAATCATTGATCTTCATGTGATGTATTTGGTTATTGTCTACATTGAATCTAGAGATGTCATGTGACCTCAACATATTTTCATTTGATCGGGTGGTCAAAATATCATCATGTGATAGCTTCATGTGATGTACTCATGTATCGCTACTAATTATTACAAAAACTTCATACACTATATTTGATCCTAGAAATCATGGGTAAAAAGAATTTATTTCATTCATGTTCTCTAACTGATCAACTAGACTCATTCTCACTAGCTTGGCTAGATAACTCAAGGAGACTTCTCTCTTTGTTCAAGTGGAAAGATCATTATCATCCAATAGTTAAAAACATTGGGGATTTTCAAATAGGAGTGGTTTGTGATTAAGAATAAGGTGACGATAAGAACAGTCATTTTTTCAGCCTAATTTTCATCTCATTATTATATGGGTAAAAGTATGTGGAGTCATGTGACTCAGATAGAAAATCCAGTTGGTCTGGTGTGCGGTACATCATTCAATTGGTGACAGTTGTTCTATCAATCCATCTATGGGGTTCGGTACCAATTACACATACACACACTGACCACTATCCCTAGTCCCAGTATTATTATGGCCCACACTATGTGTTCATGTGGGTGAAGGCATCTTGGGCCTTATACATGGTCTCACCTACGAATAGTGGGCACTATGCTCCATAGGCCTTATATATGTCCTTGGCCACCGTGTTTCCTTTTGAGACAAGCTCTCCCATAGGGGTTAGCCCCGTAGGTCCCCCTATGGTTGGTTAAGGGCTATGACATTACAATTTTTTGGTTGGGCCATAATTTTTACTAAACTCCCTTCAAGCCCAAAAATCCAACCTATAACTCAACCATATCCTTTATCTTCCTCCTGCATTTATAATTCATATTTTTTATGGATACTTCAATTCTTAATTTCATTATGAAATATAAAATTTATATTGTATGGATTTATTTATTCGTATAAATATTATTATAAAAAATGTTTCCTCATTACCACATGTATTGTTCATTCAATAATAATACATATAGTTGTCACAATTTACAAGGGAACTATCCAAACATGACATCCAATAACATTAGATGAGTCCATACCAATCATCTATAAAAAAACAACTTTATCCACTAACACGTATTTACATAATGAAAAAAATGAATCCTTCACTCAATATCCTTTTTGGGATTATATTATCCATTATAAGCATATTTTTGTGCTTGGGGCATAATAAAATTCATCTTTAATACATGTCATTTAGAGTAAAGTTGAGATTGTGGTGGAAATTGATTGGGGGATAAAGTTTTTGTTATAAAGTAAGTATATTTATTTTTTTATTAGCATATATGATAAATGAATTCCTAAATTTGGGGAAAATTATATTGAGAAAAATATCATATTACCTTATTTTCTAATGAATCAATGGTGTTTTTTACACCACATCGATTTATGATTTTGTAGTCATTAACGTTATATTGATGATTCACATTCTTATGAAAAATGATCTATATCACTCTCTATAATTTTTTACACATTATGTTTATTATTCATGTTCATATTTTTACATTCCAATAATTTTCTTTTATATAAAAACATAGTTTTGTGATGACCTTCATATTTCATTTCCGCTCATTTCAAAAAGAAGTTTCATTAACCCTTTTTACAATGTCAGATTTCAAAAAAGGTTTTCTCATATGTAAAAACCTTTTTTACTGAGATTGAGTTAAAATTTAGAGGAAAAATTTTATTAAAGTGGAGAATAACGTAACATCAAGAGATTTGAAACCATGAAAATTGTTTTCGACAGCATATACAACACGTATCACCAATCCTAGAACCCCATTAAATATTATTATTTAAATATGTTCATTATAATCAAGATGATAAATTGGTGGGAATAAATAAATTAACATCATTAAAAAATATAAAGGTCCTATTCAATATTGATAACTTCTTAGTAAATATTCACTCAATTTTTTTTAATGTGATTTTATTCTTCGAAAATATGTTTATTCAAAAATGGATTTTATTTATTTTAGTGAAAAAAATTATAATTAACTCATAAATATTATAGAAATATTATCTCATAAAAATGATTTCATTTTTGAAAATATAATATCAATATTATTTTCTGTTGAAATTTTGATATTTTTCTGAAAAATTTGATTTTTTCAATGATAATTGAAAAATACTAATTTTTATTTAAAATTGTATTTTCTTTTCTTGTATTTAAAAAGAATAATTATATTTTGGATTAGTTTTAAAATTATATTAGATAATTTATATTCAAAAGAATCTAATTATGGTGTTTCTAATGAATATAATTCTTTATATAGTATAAAACCATTTTATACATAAAAGGAATTTTTCTGGAAAAAAATCATTTTTCTTCCCATCCAACGCATTAAGTTTTAAATTTAAAAATGCAAAATCAGTGAATTGAATCAATAAAAATGGATTTAATATTTTTAATTAGGAGGCCCCAATTTGTTAAATAGGTATCCAGTATTTTTATTTATAATGAATGGTAATATTAATAAATAATTGTCACCACGGTAAGGGTACATCAGGTAATTATGGTTAAAAATAATATGATAAAGAGTAAATCAATTGACCATAACAATTTACTTTCTCCTATTGTATGAGTTTAATTTTTACATTTACATCAATTTTTTAAATATATGGACACTTTTTCCCACTTTTATTTTATTTTTACCTTTATAATATTTAATTAAAAGATACAGACAAAAATATCACTTTCTTTATTTTAATAACTATAATATTTTATGATAGGGATAAAGAAACTTGTAATTAGTTTTAAATAGTAATTAAAAATATAAATTAGTTATTTTTATCATTTTATTTTACTTCTATTTTTTATATAAAAAATAATTAAAGTAAATTATTACATAATTCTAACATAGTATTTAGTCATTTAATAGAAAAATAAAATAGATTGTTTCAAAAATATATAAAGTAAAAAAAATAGAAATAATTATTATATTCTATTAATGTTTTAGATAAATATAAAATTATAGAGTGGTTTAATTATAATATATTTTAATTCCTCTTTTATGTTGTTTTCAATTTCAATTTAAATAAACAGTTCCAAAAATTACATTAATTTTATTTTATAATAAATAATTGTTATTAATTCATTTTAAATTCATAAAAATACTACTTCTGGAAATTTGGTTGGTATATTATTGAAAATATAAACTATTCTCTATTTATTGACCAATTTTCCTTTTATATAAACTATATTGACCCCAACGAGTAAAAAAATAGTTATCATGGTAATTGTCAAAAAAAGTTATTATGGGATAAAACAAAGAGATAATGGTAAAAATATAATCTAAATTTGATGTTTTTTTATTTAATGATAGTATTTTGACCCATAATCATTATATATTCAAATTATATATGTTTGAATAATTGTTTCTTTGAGAATTATTTGTATTAATTTAATATTTTTGAAAATTACAAAAATTCCCCTCTCCTAACTTAAAAAGGGAACTTCCAATCCTCTTTTCTTTACTCTTAAAAGACATGTAGTTATGAAAATACCTACCAAAATACCTTTCTAACATCCCTTCAATTATTATGTTGTCTTTATTTATGAATAATACCAACCTTAGAGGGATAAACATGTGATGAAAATGTGATTGTTTAAGGAAGAGGTATAATATTTAACAAAATATTTTAGTTTCAATTTTTCTTCCAACATGTTAAAATATTATTAAAAAATTATCATATAATATGATAAATATCTCTCATATACTTAAATTTTATTATTAATATTTATTAAATTATATACATCTTGTCTTTCATTAAATGGGATGTGAAACCATTATTCATGTGTATGATAGAATATCTCTATGTACACTGATGTAATTTTTTTTCCATCATCATTTAACATTTATATTTTTGTTGTTGGATTTAATATATATATATATGATATTACTATCATATTTATAATATTTCAAAATTAATAAATCATATATTTTCTTAACTTTATATTCTTTGAAATAAGATAATGTCGTCCATGTATATGTGTCAATTACCACCTCCACGAAGCGAAGTGATTAATTTTTCATTAATGAATCATATGGATGGTATATATAAGTGTATTTGAATAAATTATTTTATATTTGTGATATAAATATAATCTAATATTTTTATTATTTCATTAATGATCATTGAAAAATTAAAATTTTACTCGTGTATACTTATGGTATACCTTTTCCTTGACTATGACATGGTTCATTTTTCATAAACACCTTTCATGGTTGGATTTAAAATAATAATTCCTGTATAAAAATTATAATTATTTCATTATTATTATTCTATTGATGGTGGAATAATGAACTCTTTGACCATAGCCAACCATCCTATGCTATTTTTGACAAATGAGATCAATATCATGAAAACACCCAAAATAAAATTAATTGACTATGAAATTATATATAACATGGTGGTAATTGAATTAAAAGAAACAATAAAATAAAAAAATTTATGAATAAATTATATAATTGAAATATTTTTATTATTTAGGAATATAATTAAGGCACCTGATGATTCTATCTCGAGGAAATGGATTTCTTTTAAAAAAATCCTCCTTTAAGGTTTCCATTCCAAATATTTTTATTTTATGTCCATGTTTATATAAATGTTTGAATAAAATTTTAATTTATTATTAAATGGATGATATAGGTAATGTTTTACCAAATTTTACTTTAATTATAATGTTTTTCAAAAAATAATCTTTTCAAGGTTTTACATAAGGGACAAGTTATATTAATAACATGGTTTTAAATGTTTTAAACATTATTATTCTAAATCTATTATCACATGTAGATATTCATAAAATTATTTCATTGATGTATTTATATATACATAATATAATTATAAAGAAAATTTTATGTCTCTTTTATAGGTTTTCAAAAATAAATATTTTATAGAACATTAATACAATATTTTAAAATGATAAAATTAATGTTTTATTTTAGCATATATGACATCAAAAACATTTACCACGACCACAATAATTGCATTATATTTTTCTTTATTTATAATATTCCTTATTTTCTTTAAATAAAGACCCTCCTTCACAATTTTCAATGAATTTTCATAAAGGGTTTTAAACAGAATATATATTTTAATATCTAAAATTTCTTTTCTTATGTAAGTAAGGGATCTCTCAAAACCACCCTTTTATATTGGTTATAACTATTACTTCTACAACTCACATTATCCCAATATTTAATGCTGTGTAATACTTAAAAATTACTTCTATATGCCTCACAAATTTATAAATATATTATTCTTCCATCCTGTATTGGTGTAATATATTCCCTACGACCATTTCTCAAATGATATATTAAATAAATCACTTTTGATTATGATATGAGGAAATATTGTGAAAATAATTTTATTTCCATGGGTAATTATTTAGTTTATGCCTTATGATTAGTTTATTTTTGTGACACACATAATTATGAACATGTTATGATGGGTGCACCTAGATAGTGCTTCAATTTATAGGGTAAGAGTTTTTTCACACCAGATGAAAGGTATGAGATTATGGTGTAAACCTAATCAATTATGGGACACTATACACCATGTGATGTTGTATTTAACATTGTATTTTACTTATTCTTATTATATGTTTTGTATTTTCTAAGGTCACTGTGATCATATTATACCATTTTCTTTATGTTATGATTCCTTGTGATTACACATGAGATTATGTTTTAAGGAAAGTATATACTACTTCATAATGGTGAAATATATATATTTTTATATATTAAAATTATTTCATATGTTTTTTTAATGATAAATAACCTCTATGATTTTTATGTTACATTTTATCAGTTCTTATGAATTTTTTTATGAAAATATTTGTGAATTAATGTTGATTTCAAGGGTAATTAAATGTTTATTTTGAGAAAAAAAATTAATTTTGAAAAGGAATATCATTTAAAAATTATTCATGAACTAATGAGTTTATTTATTTATTTATATAATCTCCTTACTGGTATTTCAGTTCTCAAAAAATGTTTTGAAAACATTCACAGGGTTTTAAGGATGAATAGAGAGAAGGACAATGTCAAGATGAAAATTGTAAATATATATCCTAAAAAATAAAAGTTGTTATAAAATAAATGTTTTGTTTTGTGGGAAAATCAGATACTGCATTTAAGTAGAAAATTTGTGATTTAGTATTTATTTATGTACGGGTGATTGGATAATTCTTTAAAAATCTAACAATAATGATACTCAAAATGTATAAAAGTTAATTCTTAACAAAAAACACAATATTTATTATTATTTAAGGTAAGGTATTTATAATTAGAGTATATTATGTAACAAATTTATGGGAGATATTATAGACTTTTTAGTGACAAAGAAGTAAATAATATATTGGAAAAAATAATTTTTTGTTTAAAAAATCATTGGTTTTGTTAGTTAATGTTTTTTCCTAACCCTCAAAAACTATAAACCAAAAATGTCATTGGAATTTATGTAATTAAATATTTTATATAATCTATGTAATTATTATATGGTCACATCCATGGGGAATCCATGTAATTTAGTTATATTACATATCATATAAAAATTTTATGTCAAATACTAGCTATTTTGAGAACCTCTAGATACTATGAATGTAATTCTAAAAAATTTCCTTATAATAACGATATATCATAGTGAAAAAACTCAAATGATTTGTAACTATCCAGTTTTTGTTCCTCTGAAGCATTAATAATTCTTCATATTAGGTTCTTACATAGTGATCTATATTTATAGAGATCATGAGGACTAGACTAAAAATTTGAACATAACATACTACATGTTTTATTAGTTATTCATATCTTAAATATTTTGTATTGATCTCTTGATTTGATATCATTCTCTTTATATACCATTTCATTTTATAATTTTTTTCCAGGTTAATACCAAAACATTTATATTGTGAAAAGGTATCTTGTATGCATGTGCTATTAGTAGTATCAAACTGATTGAAGGATCAAAGAATGATTTGTCACTTTCAAAAGGAAGTGATTTCTTGGTTGAATTATATATAATGGTATTCACTTTACTAAATCCTTAGTCATGGTAGAAAATGATAATTCCCTGAATTATGTTCATGAATCAATAAAGAAGGTAATCGTGGGAACATAATTTTTGTGTCAATATTTATTAAATATCATGAGACATATAGATGATATTATAGAGTGTATTTTAATAGTATATGATGTTATTTCTATAAATGGACTTATAACTTTAGGGTCTATACGGGGTTACAGGGCTCCCCTCCTTCTCTATGAGTAGTACTCATTGCTATTGAGATAACGACCAAGTGGGTCACACACGAAGTGAATTCAGTTTCATGGATAATTCTGGTGAATTGGTGTTTAGTTATATGTATGAACCACATTCGGGGAAGGATATGTGTGAGATAAAATTATTAGAATAAATAAATAAATTCACACTTATTTCAGATTTTAATAATATAATGTAATTTTTTACACAATTTATTTATGATTTTTTAGTGAACATGAGAAATAATATTCCATGATTGAATACATTATTTAGGGTTTGTTAAATATTTTTTAGGAGAGATGGGTTAAGATAATGGTTCTTATTTTATCATAAAATAGATTTTATTTGATTCATATAATTGAAAAATATATTTATTTCATTTATTACTGGATCAATATGTTATAAATATCGAATTTGAGTTAATTTAGGAAGTTCTATTATTAAAAGATAAAGGTACAATTTTAATAATTAATGCATACCTATATATATAAATGTATTCCAAATATGAGTGAACTATTCATACACTTGAATCATTTCTACTCACAAACTCTCTCTTGGGGTTTTGAGAGAGAAGTGAAAGATTTGATAACTTTGATATAAGTTATGCCTTCTTGATCATAAACGTTTTGATCCAATAGTCTTGATGAAATTGAATAATTATTCATTTCCAGATGATAGAACTTGAATTTTGAATGTCGATGATCAGTGATATGGACTGACACGTGTAAACCCAAATCTGGTGTAAAAACCATATAATTTACATACAAACATTAACACCAACTGAAACTACCCAATTCTAACCCTTCATAATTAAAATATCAATATCCAATATTGAGTTAATTAAATACCTAATACCTTTTAGTTTTACATTATTAGAGGATTAGGAAGACCCCTTTACATATAAAATCCCATGTCTTTACCATAAAATGGGAATTTTAGCCACTATATCCATATTTTCGTATTCCATAAGAAGTCGTGAAAATATTTCACAAAATTCAATATGCATGATACAATTCTATACATATAATATACAATATCATTATTTATAAAATGGGTAAATGTAACCATAAGAACGGATGAGTTTAGATACTCAGTTGGAGTAAAGCAATCAATGATTGTAAGTCCAAATAATATATAAATAACAGTAAGGGAACATGATTAAAATTTATAATATTCATTCCATATTAGTGAGGACAATAAATCATGAGTCAAGAAATAAATCTTTTTCATAAAAAAATATAAGTAATAAATGTACATATTCATTATTATTCCAACATTATCTATGAGAAAATATAATAAGCATAAGAATAATTTTTTTGAAATGCTCATAAGTATATAAAATAATATCCTTTTTCAAGTATGACTAATAATAAAATCATATTATATTGGGTTCACTCAGAATTCCTTTATTTTATTAGTCACAGTACGCTCCCAAGATTATCGTAATTGACATAGTCCCTTACTAAACTATGTTCACTCCCCTTTCTGGTCTATATTATCCCATGGGATATCAATCCCTACCCATTTTATTGGATATATATATAATTCAGATCCAAACCATCACATAATTAAAACCGTACATATGTGTTACATAATATCATAAAATATTCATTATTTTATCATATAAAAACCTGTGGAAAATAAATGGGTATTATAAAAATTCTACCATCACTTAATTATCTCATGGTAGAGTAACATTTTTCATAAAATAATATTTAAGACATAATCATTGATATAAGATATAATGAGAAAGAAAATAGATCATATTATATGATCATATCCCCATTTGGTAAAACAATCCATAAATGATTTTTTTATAGATGAAAAATATATTTATAACAGAATTGGAACATTTCATTGAAAACATGGAGAATATCATATTCACTACAAATTAAAAGTTACTAGAATATTGAGAATACAATTTTCATTGAAAATAACCATGGAAACATGTAAATTAATCTTGAACAAAATAATGGTTATTATTGAGAGAAAATATTTTCATGTTGTATAAGTTAAAAAAATATTCATTTAACTCATTTGGTAAAATGTACAAAAGTGCCTCATTCAAAAATAAAAAGAAGATATATTATAAAAAGATGAAAATAAAGTCAAATGTTTCTGAAAATGACTTTAAATAATAATTTTGTCTTATAAAAGAACATTGTTGAAAATGTTTTAAATTTTATGACCATGAAAGAAAAGTTTCATCGACTAAAGATGATATTAGGTTGACTTTTACAAAAAAATAATTTCTTGTTTATTTTAAGTACTAAACTTAAGAAAATAAAAGAAAATTATAGTAGAACTATAAATAATAATATGATAACAAAATAAATGGGGTTTAAGATATAAATAGAATATAATTCTCCCAATGTTGATTCAAGAATAACCAATCCCAATAAAAAATAGATTTCCACACAAACCCTTATCACTCTTGTAACAGCAGAATCAAAATCACTTAAAAAGAAATAGGTCCAAATGAAACATTAAAAAATTGAATATTAAAAATATATATTATATAACATATAAAATGAGATTTTATATAATATAGAAATAAAAATAGATGCATAACATGATATATGTATCGACAAATCAATATTAAGATTAATTACGCTTAAAATTTTGGAATCTATGAATCAAAACATCATAAAATAGATAACCTTATAGGTATTTTTAAATATCAATAATTTTCATGAAAATAATCATTAAATAAATTAATACTAATTATATACAAAACTCAAAAGAAATAGTGGTGACTATTATATATGTCTCACATAAATATAAGTGAGATGAGAAACCCATAACTCAATTCATGAAATTAGTTATACATGATATTAACCTACTATATAATAAATTTATATTTCATATAAATATATTCCAATAAATTATTTATACTTATTATACCATATATGAGTCACTTATAGTATCTTATCACTCATTTATTAATTGTTCATCCTTAAAATCATCAATTTGGGTGTTAATTGTTCCTTTTTTACATGCATGTTTTGGAATAGTCGATTTGATTCTTACACATTCTATATAGACCCTAAAGTTTCATAAATTCACATTACATAACTTTTATATAATACTTAAAACCTTATACAAATAGATTCCCAAATACAGTATTAGTCTAGTGCCTTTGGAAACTTGGAAACATAAACACTATTACGTAAGTGAACTACATTATCTCCCACTAGCTTTGGCATGACTAACACCATTATTTGAAACACCATACCTATTATGTATCTTTATAACCTAGTAAATAAAACCTAAAATTTGTGAGATCATATGATTATTAATCTTAAACAAGGGATACATATAAGCATAAACATGAGCATAGGTGTATGAGAGAGTGATCATAGAATTAGATGATCATACCCGTCATGTCTTATGATTGTAAATATGAATCATGAAATAAATTTTGGTAGTACATAAGGCATGAATAATAAGTAAATAAATAACATAATCCATGAAAGTATAACATAGTAATAATTAATTGAACTATGATAGATAAATATTCATAAAAAACTTATTTCCATAGTAGTGAAGGCATTTCATCCATGGACATCTTATTATTATGGGTTCACTTCCCATACCATCTTGTCATTCATGGTTCACTCCCATGGACATATAAATATAATGAGTTCTCTCCCCATACGATCATGGTAGTCATGGTTCACTCCAATATCCATCATAGTAGTCATGGTCCACTCCCAAGATAATCTTAGTCAGTCTCATGAGAAATAAATCTTTACCTAATATATTATAGGGAGAAATAGGTCACACCCTTCTCATAATAAAATAATACATACATGTGACTTAAAATAATAAAAAATAATTTCATGACCTATGAGATGAAATGGGTATCATAAACAAGTAATCATATCAAAAAATATGGAAAAAATACGGGTTTCATAAACATTTCATTAAAATAATAACCCATGAAAATAAGTAGGTTTCAAAATCATATAACATATGAAAGAGAAATGAGTTTCATAAACATAACTCCATCAAAACATTAACCATATAAAGAAATAATATGAAAGGAAATAGTGAATAATTTCTAAATAATGTCATGAGTAACACCAAAATATTTCATATTATATGGGAAATAATTTTGAAATATATTTTAAAAATATTTCTTGAGTAAATATCATTTTTTCATTAAAAAAACTTTTAAAAAACATAAGACATTTTTGATAATATTTTTATTGAAAAAAAAAGTGCTCAAAAATTATAAAGGAAGATTTGAAAAACATAAAAAAATTAATTTTTTTACTATAAAGTTATCTTCAAATATCATTTGAAAACATTTTTTAAAACATTTTTGAAAACGTGGTCTTAGAAATAAGGCAGATTTCTGACCGAAAAGAGAAATATAGTCATATTTTTCATAAATTGTTTTTATTTATAATAAGTAAAAAAGAGTGTAGAAATGGTAAAAATACATGAAGATATCTTTAATAAACAAATTATAATAAAAAATTAATATTCTTGAGATATGGAAAATAATATTTCATCAATGGAAGCATTGTCATAATTAATCCTAATAAAGGGTGAGATTGTTTTAATAAACTCCAACCACCTCGTAACTTAGCATCTTACACTCTATGTAAGAAAATTAAATTACATGAAGTATAAAATATCATTTAAATAATTATATTCATTATATAAAATTTCAAATTATCATCTAAAAGTCAATTTAGGTGCATAAAAAATAAGTGTGTCAAAGAAGGCCAATTGCGAAAAAACTATCTTACCAATTTGGTAACTTTTGAAAAAAAAAACCCATGAAAGGATGATCCTATAATTTTTTTTAAATCCCCATAATTTAAGAGTAAGAATAAAATAATACATTAATGGGTATTATATAAACCAAACAAAAGAAATTAGTGGTGGACATGGCTTGTATCTCACAGATATAAAAAGTGAGATGAAATTATCTTACCTTGTGTATTGAATCTCATAATACTCATACAAACCCCAAGTATAATAAATATAATTTTATTATAAATATTTTACAGAACCACATTATCATATCTAATACTATTTATTATTTTATTATGTCTTTATATTACCCTATTTTTAACAATTCTAGGGTAATGTTTCAGTTCGGGTAATATCCACTTTGTTCTTCGTATATGTTTTGACTTATTATTCTTGATCATTTTAATAAGATCAAGATTCAATTACATCCAAAATTTAAAACATTATATGAATATAAATTATATTCAATATATATTTATTTATAATAAACTATATAATATGTAATTATTAAATGAAATAAACCATTCATAGAGACGGTTGGCCATATATATTCATAGATGTTGTTTCTGTTTTGTTTTCGTATTGGAAGAATGTAAGAAAATCACATATATGTATATATGAATATAATAGAATTAAATTATAATTTTATTATATATATCATATTTGATCACTAAAACCATTCTTAAGATATTCCAAGTAAAGTGTGAATGAATCACATCACTTTAAGGTGGTGGTTGTCCACACATCCACAAACGATGATATCATATTTACAAAATATAGAAAGTATAATGGTAAGTGTTATAAAATAATTACATAAAAATAAATATATAATATATATAATATATATAATATATATACATCATTTCAGTCATAATTACCAACCATGAAATATGGTAAAGGAAAAATGAAAAATCATTCTTTCATGTGGTCGTAGTTCTCTGTACACATAAACTTTATGTTTGTTACCCATTAGATGGAATTGTTTGTAATTGTAGGTGGAAAACTTAGAATAAAAAAACATATGTATATTTATGATACAGATTTTTTATAATCACAAATTATAGAGAGTTTAGGGGTTGGATAATGCAAATGAAACTAAATATCTTAAAGAAAGATGTCACCACTTCTTTGGGTAACTCCATTTAGATTGCACCAAAGGGATTCATTGGATGGAATTATACTCAATGATAGGATACTAGGATTAGGGTTGTTAGGTTGAGGTGATATTTCGATAAATCTTGGTCAAGAAATAGTGTCTTTAGAGTTTTGAGGAAGTGAGAGGAGATGAGGCCTTTTTGTAGCAGAGGAGGCGTGGAACTCTTGTAAATTTTGGAAAAAAGGAATTCTACTCGCGTTTTTACCATTAATAGTGGATCTAATAATTAAAACAATAATGTAAAATTGAGTATATGGTCTATATAAGGACATAACATTTATTTTATACATGTTTCAAGGTCGTTTTGGGCCTTAATATTAGGGTATAGTTCTTTATTAATCTTATTTTCTCTTAATCACTATAATTAATTTTTATCGATTTCACTAATATTTTTGGTAAAAAATCTGTTTAACTTATTAAATACATTATAAATTATGAGGAACCAAAATATGGAATCCATTTTTCCAAATTAAAATTAAATTAGTGTCAGGAATTAATTTAAAATCATTCCCACGTATGGGATGACAAGAATATTTTTAAAGTAAAAATGATCAAACGTTTTCTTATTCATTGTATCCAATTTAAATTTGAAATTGGTTCCAAATAACTAAATTGGATTAATTTATGTATATTTTATCTAATTATACTTTAAAACTAAATTAAAATATAATTTAACTGTATAAATAACATAGATAAAAAACCAGTTTTGAATGAATTTTTTTTATGTTTCACTATTCATCCAAAAATGATGTTTCTTTGAAAAATCTCCAAAATTTACCATAACATAATTTTGATATTATAAATTAAAAAATAAAATTTATTTTATCAAATTAAATTTCTAAATTTTCATAACATTAATTTCATTGGTTTTCATATAAGGGCATGAAAAGTAGTTCATTATAAAAAATAATCTTATAAAACATATAAAGACTTTACCAAAAATTATATTTTTAATTATAATATTTTATATTTATATAAAACCATCATAACCCTTATTTAAAAACTAGTTATTACTATTCACATCACTACGTTTAATGGCTAGCTTATAACTATCTCATTTAAATAATTATAATAATAAATGGATCTTTTGTAGAAACTTGGTGTTGTTTGTAACTTATGCTTAGTCGGTGTTATGTGTAGTCCAATCCATGCCATTGACATGTGAAAGGAATGTTTTAATTATTGAAATGAAATTAATAAATTAAAATTAATTTATTCGAGAAAAAAGGTCCATACAAAATTGGGGTGTGACATTCTACCCCCTTTAAATGAATTTCACCCTTAAAATTTGTCATTCGGGTAAAAAAATGAGAATAATTTTTCTTCATAATATCATTAATTACCCATGTAGCTTCCTCTAACTAGTGATTTATCTATAAAACTTTTACCTGGTGAGTGGTCCTGTTTCATAGAACTTTCTCTGTACGATCCTTAATTTCAACTGGTTGTTCCTCATTAGAAATATCTTGCTCTAGAAGTAAAACCTTTGAGTTAAGTACATGTGAAGGGATATGTGCATACATTCCCATGAGAGATACATGGAACACATCATGTACATGAGTGATATTTTGAGAAATTTTCTTGAAATAGGCCATCATCCCGATATGATTAATAATTTCAAAGGGACTCATATACATAGGGATACGTTTCAATTTCTTTCCAAACCTCATAACCTTTTTCTAGGGAGATATTCATATAAATACCTTCTCTCCAAATTGAAATTAAAGATCACAAAAATGGTTATCAGCATAAATTTTCAACTAACATTTTTCTACATTTATATTCCATTTAATGGTTCTAACCTTCTCCTCCATTTCTTCATCGATCTCATGTTTCAATAGCATTATTTCCCCAAATTCATCCCAACACATTGGATATCTATGTTTATTCCCATATATGGATTCATAAGGATGCATATATATTTTTAAGTGAAATATATTTTTCTAATAAAAATCCAAAAGTGGTGGGTTTCCATCCAAACCACCATTGAAATATAACAACAAATATCTGAACATATCCTCTAGGGATTGAATTGTTATTTCAAACTAGCCATCTGTTTGAGGATGATAAGAAGTGAAAAATATTATTTTTATATCATGTTTTTGCTGAATAAATCACTATAAAATAGATAAAAACCTCAAATCTTGGTCTGATATAATGGAATATGGTACCTCATGTAACATTAACACTTCCTTAATATAAATCCTAGCAAGATGTTCTTTAGATAAGCCTTCTATGATAGCGATGAATTGTGGTTAATTTGTTAGAATATCGAATACCACAAATATAGCATTAAACCATTTTGATGTTTTTGGGATTCTAATGAAAAAAAATATGGTTTTTTTCTTCAATTTACATTCTTTTATGGGTAATGGATACAACATGCCCTTAGACTTCTGTCATTCTTCCTTAACTTCCTCGCATACCAAGCAATCAGATACAAACTCTATGATATCTCTCTTTAGGCCATCCCCCCAGAAGTATTATATAAAATACCTATACAACTTCATACTTCTTTGAAGGAACACATACACGGTCCTCGAACCTTATCATTCCATCCTAATTAAGGTTATATTTAGAAACATTTCTAACTAATTTTTGCAGATCTACATCTTTTTTTTACCTCCTTAATCATCACATGGATAAACGGATGAACATTCATTTGATAAAGATAATATTTTCCCCTTCCTTTAATATTTCTAGATTCATACTTTGAAAATGTAGAAATATTGGAACTTTTTGTGATCCTCATCATGGGTAAACTGGCATGATCCATTCAAAACAAAGAATCACCGACCCTGTTCACTTAACCAGGGTGGTAATGTATTGAGAATTGATAATCCTTTATTGACTCTAAAAATCTTATCTAGTGCATGTTCAACTTCTTATGTGTCAATATATATTTTAGAATTTTATGATCGGTGTATATATCACACTTTTCTGTATAAATATAATGCCTCCATATGTTTAATGAAAACATTACTACTGCTAACTCCAAATCATAGTTGGGTAGTTTTACTCATGAGTCTTCAAATTTCATGAGTCATAAGAGATAACCATATTATTATTCATAATAAAATATCCCAATACCTTCATGGATGAATAAATATTGATTAAAAACCCTTCTCTACTACAGGGTTATATAAGAACAAGTGTGATGACTGACCTTCTCTTTAGTTCCTTGAAATTTTCCTCACATTGATCTGTCTAGAGAAACTTGATGCCCATCTAAGTTAACTTGGTTAGAGGATTAGATATCAATGAAAACTTATCCTAAAACCATCAATAATATCCATATAAACTAATAATTCTACGAATCTCAATAACATTGGTTGGTCTATACCATCATTCAATAGCATTCATCATTGATATATATACTATTATACCATCTTTAGAGATTATGTGACCCAGTAATGAAACCTTCAGAATACAAAAGTCATAATTTGTAAATTTATCAAATATTTTGTACCTCCTTTCAAGTATTTTTTACATTTCTCAAGTGGTTTTCATGCTTTTACTTTCTATTTAAATAGATAAGAATATCACCATTAATGACTACAATAAACTAATATAGGTAATCTTCAAAGACAGCAATCATTAAATCCATGAATATAGAAAGGTAATTAATATGACCAAAGGAATTACTATATATTCATAGTGATCATAAAATGTATGGAAAGTCATATTATGTATATCCTAATTCTAGACCCTCAATTGATGTTATCCATAATGAAGGTAAATCTTGGAAAAGAATTGAGCTCCTTGTTATTGATCAAACAAGTCATCAATACCATGGAGAGGATACCTATTCTTGATCATGGTATTGTTAATATAATTATAATCAATGTTGAGTCGCATTGATCCATATTTTTTTTAGAAAAAAATAGGTGATTTCATATGTGTCACGCTTGGCCAAATGAATCTATTATCAAGGTTTTATTGGAGTTTCTTATTTAATTTTTTCAACAAAATCTTGGATACTCTATATGGAGTGTTTTAAACTGGTGTTGAACCAAATATGATTTCCCTTGAGAACTCAACTTCACATTTTGGTGTAAGTCTAGGAAACTCTTTTGTAAGGACATATACAAATTATTGAACACAAGTCATATCATCGATGATGATTTTCTCTAATACCATTTGAGATAAAAAACCATTGTGAATAGGAATTAAGCCCCATAAACTAGATTCAATCTCAACTAGAAGTTCATTATTATCTTCACATTGATAGATGAACATAGGCTGGTTTCAAGTATCCAATGTAATGTTACTTCCTCACAAATTGATGTGGGATTTATGCAGATAAGTCTAATCAATGCCTAAATGACATCAAATTCAGTGAAAGGAAGAATGAAAATATTTTTAGGAAGTATGTTCCCACATAAGTCAAATGGAGAGGAATCGTAGACTTGGGATGTAATCATCCTAAAATTAGGGGTTTTCACTACTAATTATACATCTAATAGTTTCGGTGGAATCTTAACACCCTTAAAAAAATTTCTATATATAAAAGATTGGGTATATCTATAATCAAATAAGAAATTATCAACTATAGAGTGGATGGTAATTTTATTACTCACCGCATCGTTATCACAACCCTCGTTAGAAATAGTGATTTCATGATATTTCCCCTTGTCCCTCAGCTTAAGAGGTTGTTGACGTCGATCATCATCACTAGCCCTTGGGTTTGGGCACTATTTATCATAAATCCCATTATCCATACACTTGTATCACTAAATTGTAGGTGGTGCATTATGTGCTGAATTTTTTCCTTTTTCACAATTATCTAACTTGTTCCCATCACTTAAAAAATTAAATAGCTGATTTCATTACCTTTCAAACATAAAACATTTATTAGACACCTTAAGGAAATTTTATCCCCTCTTCGTCCCATGCTTTTATCATAACAGAAATCTCATCTTATTCTCTTCATGGTTTTTATATTTTCATTTTATCTCGATCTTTTTTTCTTATCACATACATCAGATTGATACATGACTCTAACCACCATTTCAACCTTGATTCCACAATGCACAATATATTCATAGCTAATAAAGTCTCTTATGGCCATCAACCTTATGAGACATGGATTTAAGAAAATGAAGAACCTATAAACTATACTTTCAGGTTGGTTGATAAATCCTGAAATTCACCTAACAAGTCTTGTGAAATTAGCCTTGTTCTTTTGAATTGATTTATCATCCGTTTTCTTCAGCTCAAGTAAATATTTATCTATCTTGGTATGAAGAATTCAGGGAAATTACTTATTGAAAAATAAGTTATTGAATTCATCCCCATAAATGGATTAAATTTTATCTTTTCCCCTCATATTCTTAATTAGAGTCGACCACTGGTCCACCTCTACTCATAAATAATAAACAACCTGAATAAATTTATAATGCTCAGAACACTAGAGGATGGAGAATATATTTTTAGTAGTTCTGATCATTTTTCATCAATAAGTCGATTATTAGACTCACTGAATGATGGTTGATGTTTCCTCATGAATGAATATACAGAATGTTGTTCACTCCAGTTTCTCAGGAGGATAATTGATGAGTTTTCCATTTCAATAACTATTAACGTGGTTCTTTAGGGTCCAAACCATTGGATGAAACCAAAATCATAGAATAAGAAACATTTATCAAAATAAGGAACCACATAATCATTAAAAGTCTCTTATTGGATGTATAAATTATTACACTTTCCTTAGTCTATGACACCTTATTTTTATCCTAGCTTATTCATTACCTACTTCTATTTAAATCCTTCATGATGGTTTATGAAGAGTTTGTGAATTACCATATAATATACCTTGGAAGTGTCAAATTAAGTGTGTAACAAGGCTCGTTGGCGTGTACCCGGTTATGTTGAGTCATGACCAATACACCTTGTAAGATTTGTTACTCCTAAGTACTTATTTTCTAAATCTACATCCACTTGTAGTATCTAGAGGGGTATGTATTTCATGGAAACCACTCTTGCTATCATTTAACAAAATTATATGACCTTCAATCCTTATACTAATCCTTAGAAATGTCATTACGGTTCTCACTAAGTCTTTCTCATCCTATTTTAAAAAATATAAATAAACAATTTCTTCGATAACAACTATAGTGATCCTCACTTCACAAAAATCAACATTACATAATTTATGTGGAATACATATGACATTATACAAATGGATGTTAAAATATTGTATTATTCTACTGTCTTTGGGAATATGAAAAACATAAACGCTAGTACATGAGTGAACTACATTTTATCCCATTAGGTGGTTCATGGATATCACCCTTCTTAGAAACATCATACTTAATATATATCCTCATAACCTAGTAAAGGAAGAATAAAAATGAGTGATCTAAGATGCTCAATAAGAGTAAAAAATGGAGACATATAATAATAAACAGGATCATAGGTGTGAGAGAACATGATCATAACATTAGAAGATCATACACTGCATGTAATAAGATCCTAAATATGAATCATGTCATAAAGCTTGGAAGTTTATAAGACATGAATAATAAGGAAATAAATAACATAATCCATAAAAAATTAACATATAAATAATACATTGAATTATGGTAGACATAAAATTATATATAATGATTTCCATAACCGTCAAGTAATTTCTTCTAAGGCCATCTTAGTAGTCATGGTTCACTCCCATGACTATATTAATAGTTTGAGTTTAACTCCCCAAATCATCATTGTAGTCATGGTTCACCCCCATAGACATTTAAGTATTCAAGGTTCACTCTGTAGACTATCTTAATCTATCTCTTGAGATATAAATATTTACCCAATGCATTGGTGGAATATATAGGTCACACTGACATAAGAATTAATTTATACATAAATGTTACAAATAATCATAAAAAATCATATCATAAACCGTGAAATGAAATGGGTATCATAGAAAAGTAATCTTATCATGACCTTTTGAGAAATATACTAGTTTGATAATCATTTCATCAAAATAACAACCCATGAAAAGAAGTGAGTTTCAATAGAATATATCCCAAGAAAGAGAAACAGGTTTCATAAACATCATGCCATCAAAACATATACCATTCAGAGAAATAATATAAATGTAAAAATTGAATCATTTTTCACTTAATTCATGTTTAACACCAGAATAAGTCATCCTTTATAGGAAATAATTATTAAATATCTTTTAAAAAAAATCTCTAGTAAAATATCCTTTATTCATTGAAAATAATTCTTTAAAATATAACACATTTTTTAAAAGGTATTTCTTAGAAAATATCATTGAAAACTAATAAAGGGATATTTGAAGACCATAAAACATTTTTAAAATACATTTCAATGAAAGTTATATTCAAATATCATTTGAAAACATTTTATAAAACAAGTTTTTTGAAATAAAATAGATTTTTTACCAAATAGATAAATACTATCAGATTTTTCTTATAAGCATTTTATTAATTACCTTAAGAAAAAAAGAGTGGGAAAATTTTAATAATAGATAAATATATATTGAATAAACCTTCAAGAAGATAATTCTTGAGTTTTTTGATAGATTTATCATAATATTTCATCAATGGAATCAAAGTCATAAACAATATTTATAAATGATGGGACTGTTTGAATAAACTTTTACCACATGGTTACATGGGATGCAAATCTACATGTAATAAAATTAAATTACATGAAGATTAAAATATCATTAAAATAAAGATATTAATTACATAACATGTCAAATACACATAAAAAAGAATGTATGTGTAAAACAATACATGTGCCTCAGAGAAGGAAAATTAAGACAGAACAATCTTACTAATTTGGTAGCTTTGGAAAAAAACCCATGAAATGTAGATCACAGAATGGATATGTAAATACCCATACTTTATGAATAATAATAATATAATATATTCAAGGGTAGTATAAACACTAATAAAAAATTGAGTGGTGAACATTGAATGTATCTCTCAGATATAAAAAGTGAGATGAAATTCCCTTACCTTATGTCTTAACTCTCATCATACATATAAAAAATCTTGTATAATAAATATAAGTTTATTATAAATTTTTTACAAAACCATATTATTATATATAATATCATATATTATTTTATTATTAATTTATAATACACTCTTATTAATAATTGTATGTTAAGGTTTCACTTCGGGTAATATTTGCTTTGTTCTTCATACATGTTTTGACTAATTATTCTTGATCATCTTACTTATATCATTATTTACATACTTAAATAAAGTTAAACATTATATAAATTTCTTATATATTCAGTATATATGTATTTATAATAAAATATAATATTTAAAAATATGAAATGTAATACACCATTCATGGAGACAGTAGGTCGTACGTACACATGAACACCGTTTCCATTTTGTTGCTTTATTGGAAGAATTTAAGTAAATGAAATATTTATATATATATATATATGTATATAATATCATTAAAATATAATTATTGTGTTTTTTATAACATAAATGTCCAATAAAACAATCCTAAATACATTCCATGTAATGTGTGAACGAATCACATCGCCTTGAGGAGGCGGTAGTACACACATCCATAAATGATGTTATCGTATTTACAAGAGAAGGAAAGTATAAAGGTATGTGTTATAAGAAAATTAAATAATAATAAAGACATAATATATATAATATATAATAATAATTTCCATCATAATTTCAAATCATAATATGAGGTAATAGAAAAACGATCAGTCATCATTTTGTGAGGTGGTATTTCACCGTACACATAAATTATATTCCCATTATCCCTTAGATGGAAGTTTGTCTAAGTGTAGTATGAAAACATAGAATAAAAACAAATCAATATATTTAAGATAGTATTTTATAATCATATAATAAATAAATTTTATTGGGTGAATAATGGAAATAAAACTAAAGAGTTTGAGAAAAGATGTTATCTCTTCTTTGGGTGAGTCCTTTTGGTGTTCACCAAATGGATTCCTTGGATGAATTTCATCCCAATGTAAGGATTGGTATATGAGGTTAAGGGTTTTGAGGATATATTTTAGTAGATATTTTTCTATCCAATGTGACTTTGTAGGTGTGAGGAAGTAGGAGGAGAGGAGGACTTATTATACTGGAGGAGGAGTGTCACTCATGTAAATTATTGAAAAGGGAATTTCAACCATGTTTTTTCCACTACAATTGCCTCCAATAATAAAATAATGTTAAATAAAAGGGATTATAGTGTCTAAATAAGTCCATAAAATGGATGTTTTACAGGTTTCTAGGTTGTTTTTGGCCTTTACATTAAGGTTTAGTTCTTTGTTAAGGTAATTTTTCTCTTAAACACGATAATTATGTTTAATCAATTTCACTAATATTTTTGGTGAAACAATAATTTTAAAGTATTATAAATTATAAATTATTATTATTACCAATATTTAATAAAATTTTAAAAATTCAAAACATATAAATTGTAAAAATTAATTCAAATTAATCCCGCATACGAGAAAACATGTATAATTTTAACATAAAAATGACCAAACGTTTGCTAAGTTTTTATATCGAATTTCATTGTGAAATTGGTAATAATAGACTAAATTGTATTAATTTATGTATATTTCACCTAATTATAAATTAAAACCAAAATATATATAATTAAATATATATAAATAAATTATATGAAAAGGATATTTTGAATTAAAATTTTGAATATTTCACTATTTATAAAAAATGATGTTTCTCAGAAAAATCTTAAAACATTAAACTAATCTAATTTTGAAATTATAAATTAAAAAATAAATTTTATATTATCAAAATAAATTTTTAAATTTTTCAAAAATTAATTTTATTTCTTTTTATCGGACGTGAAAAAAAGATCATTTGATAAAATAGTATTTCTAAACAGATAAAAACATTTCCTAAATTTTATTTTTCCTTATCAATATGTTCAATTTATTTAAAACAATTATAAACAATTTTTTATAATTTGTTATTATTATACGTTTTAATACATTTAACGACTATGTTATAACTATCTCTTTTAAATAATTATAATAATAAACTGATGTTTCACATAAAATCAGTGCATCTTGTAACATATTCCAAGTTGGTGTTTCATGTATTGGAAGCCATATTGGTGTTATGTAAAAGTAATATTTGACTTTTTGAAATGAAATACTTTAGTGAAAATTAATTCATTCATGAAATAAAAGGTCTATAAAAACTCTGGGTATTACACCTTTTTCATGATTTAATTATATATAAATTCATGATCATGTCATTACTAACATATTTATTCATTTAATAAAATTTTATAACCATTCATATATGTAGATGATTATAAATTAATTACATCACTTTGTAGAGATAGTAGTTAATACATACACATGAGTTTTGTTTTCTCTTTCCAATGGAAGGAATAAATGAAATTAAAATAGTAATTTACCCTTATAAAATTATAATTATATCATATATATAATATATATTGATTAAATATAATTATATAATAGTTCAAAATATATGGTGATGAGAAATACAATACATCACTTTATTGAGGCAGTTTTAAATACGTATGCATGAGCGACGTTTTTTATATTCTATTTGATGTATAGAAGATGTAAATTGGCTATAAAATTAAAATAAAAACTTCTAATAATAGTAAATATACTTATCTATTCATGTTAATATGGTTATATTTGGTTTAGAGGTGTTTTTAGGTTAAATGAAGATGAAAAGGTCACTAAGAACATACAACACTTCTTTAGGTATCATAATTTTACAAAAACATTAAGACATCGTGGAGTTGTATTTAATATATAAAAAACATCTAGGAAAAGTGGAAGGATATTGGGAGAGTATTTTTGTAAGACCCCAAGCTTCCACAGTACGTTTCCCATTGAATAATGAAATCGCTTGCATTGTACACAACATCGAGATTCTAACACACCGCGACCAATCTAACTAGCCGTTATGGATAGTAATACCCACTTTTGGAAATTTTATAAATTTTATTTTCATAATGGACTTCATTTTTGAATTCTGAATTTCAAAATTATCCTAGGGTGAATTTTTGGTATTTTTCTAAAAACATTCAATTTTTTATGAATAGTGAAAAACACTACATTATTGGTTAAAACCGACTTTTTATTTAAATAATTATTTATTTTATTTAAATTTATTTTATTTTAAAATAGATATATAATTATTATATATGTTCAATGTAATTCACTGGATTAATTTTATAATAATTTTAGATATAAAAAAAAATTGTTGAACTTTTTATTGTCTTTTACCCACCTCCTAGGAGCATTTGAAAATTTGCATAAAACATTATTTTATCAGTTCTGTGAGTTGAATTTAAAAAATTTGAGACACATGGTTAATATTAGTAAGTAAAATGTGGTTCAATAAGATGAAAATATTTTTTGGTGAATAGTATTTTTTGACTTTTATTTACCATGGCTAATAGTAAATAGGGTAATTAAGGGTAAAAATGATATCATAATTACCATCACACAAGACCTAATTCTATTTTATAAGTACAAGTTGACCAAAAAAACCTTAGGAATAAAATTTGATCCTCTTTGGTCCACTTGGAATAGATTTGGACATTTATTTTTATTTTATTTAAAGAGGAGTTAAAAGAGATAAATTCAAAGTTAAATAAATAACCTTTTTTAATATAGGGTTATAAATAAGATAAATTTGACTATAAATATTCATTAGAAAGATAAAAATATTTCCTAAAATAATCGTATTCTATTTATAATTTTTAGACATTAAATAATATAATTTATTTATGACACAATGATGATGCATTAATTACCTTATTAATGAATGATTAAAATAATTGATATTATAAATATCCAAATAAATTTAATTTGAGAATTTTTATGAATTAAACTAATTATATAGGTTAATATGACATGTTAGGGTTGACCAAATAATTTTTGGTTGAAGTAATCATGATGTTATGTTTTTCACAAAAACCAAATACTAAATAGTGTCAAAATTGAAATAATTGAGTTTTTAAAACAAATACTATATTATTAATTGATATAATATTCCTAAAAATATAAGGTTCGTCCAAAAGACATAGATAAGTTTATATAAATTAATAATTAACCACTTGGGGTTCTCTTGGATTGTTATAGTAAGTTTATTAACCATATAATATAAAAATAGAAAGAGACATGGTAAATGTCATACTATTTAACTAAGAGTTAAATCTTAAAGATAATGTTAATATGGTGACATAATCCTATATAAAACCTATTGGTTGAGTGGTTTTGACCCATAACCGCCTTATATTATAAATAAATCATTTTAGTTCCATTAGAAACTGAAAATGATTTTATTATAAAATAATATTTCAAGCTTTTCCTAAAGTGACCCTCGCCTCTCTTATAAAAGAGTACGTACCATTATCTTAATTTCACACCTCCAAAGCCGTTTGTCTCAGCCAACTATCCTAGAATTATCCTAGAGGCCTTCCTTTTTTTATAAAGCCAACCTAAGGATCCCTTTTGATCAAATCAATAGGAAGAACCCGAAGAAGAGGTAAATATTTCATCACATGTTTCAAGTTATTTTCTTCTTCCATTTCCTCTTTCTTTGTTGTTTCCTGGACAAAATAATAAATCCCATACCTTATACATACTATGATGTTATTATAAATATGGTACAACCATATTCGTTATTCTATCCATCCTACAAATGACAAAGTCACCATACGTGCGTAAGTACGGCTTACCGTCTCCACGTCGTGGTTTAGTTTGTTATTCAAACACTTCATTATTTGGATGGGTATAATAATGAGTATAACTGATGTAAATAATAAATATAACTTTTTAATTATTATTTATATATGATTTTACATCCAATTACAAATGATTTTTCCATCAATATAATGATATTGTCTCTCATGCGTACGTGCGGATTACCATCTCCACGAACGCAAGAGATTCATTCCCCATTGTAATCATTCAATAGTAATTTTCATTTTATGATTCAAAATAATGTTTCTGAACATAATATCATTCTGTAAATGAATTAAATACATCCTGTTCATAACAAACATGGCTTACATAACCAAGCATATAATGGAAAACAAATCAGTTAACACCCATAATGATGATACTACTAAAATATTTTTAACAAAGGAATATTAGAAGATCACATATGATATCATATTTATATATATCGTTCTTGTATAATTTAATAACAATGATTTAACTATTATACAAAAGGTTAAAATACCCTTGACCAAAGAAAATTACAAGGTAAGGGTTAATTTCACAATCTCTTTATTATCCGAGGTTGTTTTTACGTATGTATCAACTGGGACCTCTTTATCATCCACATCTGTGTTTTCTTAAAAATGTTTTCCAAATATTTTTTACTATTTACTAGAAAATGGGTTAAAATAATTTATACCCTTATTTTACCTTATATGTTTTTAAAGGAATATTTCCGTCATTTTCCAAACAAGGTACTTTATGACCTTTTTGAAAAAATTTAAGTTAGAATGTCTTTTTTTAACTTATATGGTTGGTGCGGATATTTTCCACCGTTATAACATTATCAAAGCTTCCCATAAAATCTTATAAGACTGTTTTCAAAATAAATGTTTTATTTTATAATTATATAACTTTTAAATTATTTAAAAATAGAAAGAGATATTTCTCTAAAAAAGTTTTGATTTAATCTATGTCAACATCCTTTGATGGATTTTAAGCTTGTTTGAAGTTATTTTATTATGATACAAAACTTATATATTGTATTTAAGATTTTTGTGATCTGTTTGACTGTGGATGTGTTATTTTTACACCATTCATGGTTTATGGATAATGTATTGACATTTCATATACTAGTTTTAATATGAATGTTTTGGTTATGTCTAAACCTTTTCATATGAAGAATACATTGGACTTAGTAAGTGATGGGTGGAGCCCAATATAGATCTTCAATGCATCAGTAGGTCTCATTAGAAAAACTAGTGTTTGGCAGAAGTCCTTTACAAAATCTTATTTTTTATTTTTGGCACAAGGCCTTGACTATGTGGTCATGAAGTGTGGCATTATGCATTCCATCATTATGAATGTGAATATTGATATTTCAAGTGATTATTCGACTACTAGAATATCCATGTGAATAAGTAAATGGAATTATTTGATATTATCTTTTCCATATTATGCTGAAGTTTATGTTTAAAAGGCTTTTGCTTTCTTCTTATACATTTCCTTAAATGTTTATGCTTATTTATGAAAGTTTCCGCTATATTGTTATCTTTACTGAGCATCTAATCTCACCCCTTTCTATGTTTTATTTTTCTATGATTTGAAATAATTATTTAATGGTTTACCTATAGGGATATGTTAAAGATATAAGTGTGTTAAAAGGGGACAAAATTTTGTTGATGTTTTTATTTCATTATGTAAAGTAAAACTTATTAATGTATCTAGTACTTCCAAAGATACTAAACTGATCGGTCTTTCTGGACATGATTTCTAGTATCATGCCAATGTTATGTAATAAAGCACCGACTTTGGGTAGCTAGGGTCAGGGAATTATAATTGGTAACATAGGAAGTTTAGTACAAACCTTGAAATCTAGATTTGGAAAAACAATTATTAGAGAACATTACCCTAAGATAGACATTGAGGATCAGTATAAAAAAACTCACTAGAATTTTTGTAATGTAGATATTTTCTGAGTTTTCGAAGCAATACATCCATGTCTGGATATGAGCAGGTAGAGGCACCTCTAGCACAGAGGTACCTAGTGCTAAAACCCGAAAACACCACTTTGAGCTAGACTCGTATTGGAACTGGTGCAAGATAATGGGCCTTGCATCACTCTTGGTTATGACACTCCAGGGGATATGCTTAGGATATTTCACATTTTGATTACAAACCATTATGAAGGATTTATGAGTATATACCTCCTCAATGAAATCATTTTTATGATTATGGATTATATCAATAAATTGTTCAATTTATATTAAGTGTTTTACATGTTCAGAATTATGTATTAGGATTCATAAACTAATCTACTGGATGCCATTGTTTAGAAATGGTGCCTAGTGGAAGGAATGAAAACAATATCAATTCACGTAATCCATGTAGGGACTTCCCTCATACTCAAGATAATTATAGAGGAGCTGGTGATCCAACTGGTGCTGATCAGCGTATCACTATACCAGGACAAATCACAAAGGTTATGAACAATAACCTTACCTGTATGAAGCGCCCTGATACATAACGTAGAGGATCAATGTAAGACTGATTCATGAGGAAAAAACCACCAACATTCAATGGGACTACAAATCCATTTGTATACGATCAATAGATAAGTTCCTTAGTGAAAAGTTTCACACTTTGGAGAGTAGCGAAAGGGAAAAAGTTGTCATGGTAGCTTATCGCCTCATGAGAGATGCAGATCAATGGTGGTCATTGATTAAAAACACAATAGAAGATGATCAATTATAAAATATGGAATGGATAGAGTTTAAAGAGATTTTCTTAGAAAAATACTCTCATCATGACCATCGAGCGGATATGGAAAAGAAAATTTTAGAGTCTAAGAAAAAAGGAGGATGAGAATGTCACAAAATATGAGGCTAAATTTATAAGTTTAGCAAGGCATAAAGATGAATATATATGTAACCCAATTAGTAAGATTGATCAATTATTTGATGGGTTAAAATTGTTTCTCCGGTGAGCATTAGTCTCACAATCCTTCTTATCATACTGATATATTGTGTCATGTGCTACCAAGATAGAAAAATAATTCTCAATGTCTTATGTCTTTAAAGAAAATACGAAGAAGAATAGATCTACTAAACACTCTGGAAATGGAAATAAGGGGAATAAATGAAAATGTTGAATATCCATCCTACAGTAAATTTGGGAAAAAACACCCTAGTACTTTCCTAAAGAGAATGGGAGTCTGTTACAATGTGGTGAAAAATGCCACCAAGCTCATGATTGTAAGGGGAAGAAAGAGGCTATCAATGTTGAATGAAAAAATTGTAGAGAAATGGGGAATTATGAAAACGAATGTCCTAATCACAAAGGAAACATAGCCCAGAAAAGTCCAAGGGATAAAGTACAAGCTTATGCAATCACTAATGCTGAGATTGATGCTTCGAAAGATGTGTTGGAAGATAATTTAATGGTTTCCTCAATTTTATCCAATGGTTTATTTGATTCTGAATCATCACATTATTTCATATCTTCCCAGTTTTCTATGAAAATTAGATATTTTCAACTTGAATTAACAAGGGAGTCGTCAGTCAAAACACCCAAGCGAAGTATCATCGTAAAAACGTTTTGTGAATCAGTTCTCATTAGGCAATATATATGTTCTTTATCTACTGATCAAATCATCATTCCTATGATTTAATTTGATATAATCCATGGAATGGATTGGCTTTCAGACCATGATGCAAAAATTTATTATAAGAATAAGTAGGTTATAATTTTCGATGATGATAATGTGTACCTTATCTTTATAGAAAAAACGTAACCACATAATTCCTATCTAGATCCACCCCCAGTAGCTTTACTAAATTCAATTATTAGGGAGGAAGAGAATGAAATAACTATGGGTGAGGAAAATAATGTTTGAATAGGGTACATACCTATTGTGCAATAATATATTGATGTGTTTCCAAAGGATTTACTTAGAAATCCTCCAGAATGAGAAATTGAGTTTTTCATTGATGTAATTCCTGGATCAAGGCCCATATTGAATACTTATTTTAGAATGGCCACTGTGGAATTTTTGGAACTAAAGAAACAACTAGAGGAATTTAGTAATAAGTGATTTATTCTACCTAGTGTTTCTCCATGGGAATCCCCTATTCTTTTTGTTAGGAAGAAAGATGGATCTATGAGGTTGTGCATTGACTAGAGAGAGATAAATGCTATAACAATAATGAACAAGTATCCCCTACCATGCATTGATGAATTATTTGATCAACTTCATTGAGCTCAATATTTTTCAAATATTGACCTTTGATCTGGATATCACCAGTTGTGTGTGAAGAAGGAAGACATTTTGAAAACCACATTTCAAATTAGGTATGAGCATTATGAGTTTATAGTAATGCCTTTTGGATTGACTAATTAACCCTCTGTTTTTATGGATCTAATGAACAAAGTTTTCATGTAATATCTTTATGATGTTGTAGTGTTATTTATTGATGATATCCTGGTATAGTACAAAAGCTACGAAGATCATGAAAATCAACTGTGCATTATCCTAATTATTCTTAAAAGAAATGAATTATATGGGAAGTTTAGAAAATATGAATTCTGGCATCAAGATATTTCTTTTCTTGTATATATTTTCTCTAAGTATGGAATTTATGTTTATCCTTCAATGACTAATACAATTCAAGAATGTCCAGAACCGATGAATATAACTGACGTATGTAATTTTATTAGTTTAGTAGGTTATTATCGATGTTTTTTCTAGAATTTTTCCGGGTTGGCTAACCCATTAACCAAGCTCACAAGTAAAGGGCTTAAATTAGTTTGGACCAAAGAGTGTGAATAATTTTTTGAAGAACTGAAGATAAGATTAGTTAATTCTCTTATCTTGACTCTACCATTAGGGAACGATGAGTTTGTTATTTATAGTGATTCTTTAAAGAAAGGATTTGGTTGTGTCCTTATGGATAATGAGAGAGTTATTGCCTATGCATCACGACATCTAAAAATTCATGAATAAAACTATCCCACCCATGATCTTGAGTTATCAGGTATAATATTTGCAATGA
>CAUJRU010001799.1:62396-113870 GCA_963277665.1 Viscum album
CACTCCATTATTTTCAAGTGGAATTCCAACAAACATGGTTTTACAACTCTGAGCATCTATGTATGTTGATTAGGTAGCTTAGTAATATTGGGGAATCATTAACCTTGCATTCTGTTTCCCCTAACTTATGCCTTGCTATACCAGTAAAATCATGTCACTACTCCTTCTTTCCCACACTGAGCTTGACTCACGTGGGCTTATTGGTTTTGGTTGGATTTGCGTTGGCATAGTCAAACCACACATGGATTTTCATCCCACAAGACATTAAATTGCACTCTTAGAACTACATATGGCTTGATTCCCATCCTAAAGGGTGCATAGGAATTCCCAGACACTTTGTCTTGGGCCTAGCCAGAATTTCTCCATCATCGGTCCTCGACCTATGATTTCCCTGAATATCGCGCGGTGTGGTGTGGACTGCTTATGTCCTTATTCATGTCGGTATATATACTGAACCCCGCAATTCTATGTTCCGTAACCATGTCCTCAATGCATGCCTTTAAACCCTAGCTCTGTACTGAACAAGTTTCTGATGCCCCATAATAACTATGGGATGTGTCAGCTTCCTCCCTAGAGGGGATTTCCCCTACCAGCATAGTTCTCTAGACACGTCATGCTTAAGAACTACGTTTGGCTTGATTATCATTCGTATTGGATATGTTTCGACATCTGGGCCTTTCACCTCGGGCCCAACCTGAGTGTCATTAACCCTTTTAGTCCCTCAGTCTCGATTACAATCCAGTATTTATGACATTAAACTATGAACCTACAGTCCATGCAACTTTTCTTTAAACTGTTAGCCTCAATCCATGAAGTATGAACATAAGAACTATGTGAAACATCTTGTTCATGTGACATTAAACTATTCCATTCATCGTCCACATCTGTATAATGTAAAACTACAATACATTCTAGGTCCTAACAAGAGAGTTCTTGTTTGGAAATATGTATGATCCCTGATCAGACTGATTCACCCGCCAAATGTGTTTCCACTACGGTGGAATAATTTCAAGAGTGTTGGACTCCATTCAAACAACCCATCACTCCACCCTTCATGCTTCGTGTGCCCTTTATTTGGACCCTTGTCCTATTTCATGTCTGAAGGAACCTCCTAACAATACAGATGCTCAGCCTATGCCTCACCTACTATCCTCTGCTAACATTACATAGGACTAAAGGATGAAATTTTGAGTCAGGCCCTGAGTTTCAAACATGGTCAGTGGTCGACCCTCATTTGTTATCCCCGTATTAGGCCAACGTGATAGGGATACTATGTTTCGAACACGATCAACTGTTATCCTTCATTGTCACGCTACCCCTATAGTGTGCCAAATTTTGGGTATCATGATTCATTCTTTCCACTCTATTCTATTAGGATTGATTCTAACACCCCTGTAATTACCCTGCTCGTGCACTAGAGCACATTGGGAAAATAGCAATTCAACTATTTTGAGAGATTCATTCTTCAGTTAGGCCTACCTCTTTTTTCCAGAAATCTGGATCAGTTGTTAAAACCTTAGAGGAAAAAATCATGGTTGACACTTACATATTTGGATGGAATAACAAGGCGTTCATCCCTTGTTTCTCACATCGAACCAGACCCACGTGAGCTTAGGGATTTATCACTGGATACTATAGAAATGTGACAGACATGTAGTAAAAAAAAATAATATAACTCATGCATACAGCCATCATAAACAAGCATGAATGTACATTTGTGAGTTTACACACATTACAGTACCAATGGATTGTCCCCTCCCATGGATGGGTTGACCTCTTCGATATAGAGTTCCAGCTCTGCCACCCTCTGTCTTGTGGCGTCCAGGATCCGTTTTCACCTGTTTAGCTCTCGCTCTGCCTTGCAGCTGATGGGGTGTAGTTCATCAGCCACAATCCAAGCATGTTCCTCATCAGTTCGGATGGTAACCATATCCTTATATTCTAGCTTCATCCGTTCTTCGGGCTCTGCCAGCTGGGCCTTCAGGAACGATACGATCCCTGATTGTGCATCAAGGAAAGAATAGTAATCATCCACCCGTACATGCAACTGCTGAATATCACTTTCGAACTCCTAGAGACTCTTGATGTTCACCAATTTCTTTTTCTACCAGCACACACCAAGTCCACAATCATGATTCTGAATCTTCTCCTCCACGAAGTCTCAGATGGTCATATAATGACGTTGGGAATCCACTCCTCCCATGCATAATTTTCATATCCAGGAACAAATCCTACCCATATGGTCTATCCATTGTACATGAGGGGTCTCCCCAATGAATCACTTGATCAACTTCCATGACTGGTGATGGATGATTTTTCAATCCTCTTCATCAGAATGTGTCTCACTCTAGACTGTGGGGTTGGAAAGTTCATATGAAGGAAACACCTCCAAGAACTCATCAACAAGATCTTTTTCGGGTGTTTGGTTGGGTATTTCATGAACCATGTCATCTGACTGATCCTCATCATCGAATTCCACCTAAATGATTTCAGGATAGGTCATGCTGATGGTCCCACCTGTGATCGGGAGTGCTACAGTTTGGTCAGCTTAGGAGTCTGCTTCCACGACCACCGGTGTTACCCTAGGAAAGGTATTGCCATGAGCTTCAGCTAACCTTGCCAAGGCAGCCCACTCAATTTTAAGAACTATGCATATAAAAAGTTAATGGGTATCAGTAAACCTAATCAATGATGGAAAATTAAAAATATTGTGAAGAATACTTACAGATATTAAAAAGTTGGCCTCTCCCCTGAGTTGTTTCCATTGGGACCCTGAGGTGTGGCCCCCCATATATAGTTTGGATGTCCTATGTTTCTAGAAGGACCACCTTGGGTGTTGTGGCCCTATTGGGCATGATAATTTCCATAGTCGTGGGTGAAAATCCCGAAGATCCCATAGCTACATCTACTATTGAGTGGGAAAAAGTTTTGCATATGAGGCCCTCCATCACCATTCAGATGTTAGTTGATAAGTCCTAAATGACCCGGATGATGACTACAAGGATGTGTTTTTGGGTATTACCTCAAGGGCCTCTGCAAACTCTTCTAGCTCCATGTATGAATTGCCAACCTCACCCTCATCCAGAGGGATCCCTCCATCAGCATATCCCCCCATGATGACCCTTCTGATTCCTCTGATAAAGGTATGTGCTCCCTCAAATCAGCGTCCAGAAATTGAGGAGGGGATGTTTGATCAAGTATCACCTTTAATCAATCCATCATTGAATGTGGAGCACCCCGAGAGTGTACAAAGTCCTAAATCTCGGCAAGGTACTTCTCCCCCTCTGCCTAGGATACTGTAAAGATGGCCCTGACAGGAACGATCCCCTGAAAATCCATCCTTAGATGGTTCAGATGGTGCCACATCTCGAACGGGTTGATGAATTGCCTATTGAAATCCCAGATGTCCCAATCCTCTGGTAAGATATCATTCTCAGGCATATCTATGTTGTGGAACCACTTCCCTGAAGCCTAGGTGGATATCCTATAGAACCCCCTGGGTGGACTCCACTCTGATAACTTGATCGTACCACGATTCACTGTTTCATTTTCACCCTTACACTGATGTGCTAAACATATTTTGTATTAAATATTATAAAAATATTATCAAATTGTGCTTCATGTTTGATTCAATAATTTTTTTTATCACTATTAAATAGGGCAATGATACTTGTTTTGAAAATTACAATGTAGGTGGAGGTGATTTGTAGGGCCCCTGATGAAGTCCTTGAAAAATGGACCAAACTGCGCAGGATCCAAGAAGTTAAGTGGACTCAAATTCGTGCTGGTACTAAACCGTGCATCCAAATGGGCTTAAATTTGTGGTCTTATCCAAAAATCATTGGTCTACAACTTTCATTTAATAACCCAAGAAATATTCGGCCATTAAGGGGCCCAGCCGACATGATCTGTCCAGCACACCCAATCTGCTCGAGGTCAAAAGTTGTGTGCAGTGATCTGTCCATATCTCACGCTCCACTTGTTGAAATCATTCCAAACATTATGTGGAGATATTCAAGACGTGGGGCTACATATTTTTAGTTTTCCGAAAAACGTGTTAAGACTTTCTGATAGGCTAAAACAATGTTCCAAGCGGTTTTAGTAAATCTGTGTTCCCAAAACCACCTCCCACATTTCCTATAAAAGGGCACCTTGGGATCCTCATTTGGAAGTTCGACCAGAAGGCAAAGATCTGGTATTTTGGAGACCCAAGGTAGTACTATAATCATCCAAGAAGTTCTGGAGGCCCCTATCCTCATAGGGGGATCAAGGATGAAGAAGGAGTTTCACCCGAGCCTCCTCCTCCTCACGATGGCGATCTAAACGGTGGGCGATCATTTCGAGGGAGATAAACTTACATGGGAGGGAGTTCCAGCACTTGTTCTTCCACTGGTTTTGTATAATTTGTGTGTTAAATATTTCACTTATTATTAATCTCTATGCTCTTCTCTTCTGAATGAATTTGTGTGGTTTAATTTAAGTGAAACATTTTTTATCTCAACACCGATTGAGTTGAGATTTCAAATGGGGATCTTGGTTTGTTCCGATAGGACAAGACAATAACCCTATTAATATCACACATACATAAGATTTCAGTATGTTTTGGTAGCCTTAACTCTGTTATTGATATCCAAACCTTGACAACACGATTTTTTTGTCAAGGGTTGGGGCTTTGTGCAACATTTTAAGAGGCAAGAGGGGAATCAAGATCTTGACAACCCTCAACCAAAGAATTGAACAAAACCATGTAAATATTTTCAGAACAATGAACTATCCAAGTTCTGTAGTGAACATTAAATGATCTCCTTTATCTCATAATTGTAAAAAACCTCTTTTATTTTTCAACTATTAAACTCTTTAAATCAATTCATTTTCTTTAAACTGTTTTAAAAAATACTCCCTTTTTAGTCCCTTTTATTAAGAACACACACTCTAAACCTACCAACTCTCCTTGAGAGACTACCTAGGGTCTTCCCTAGACTATATATCATCCTCAAAAACATAATTAATTTGACGTCTCATGATAGCACGATCAAATTTTGGTGTCGTTGCCGGGGAGCGCTTTGGTTTTTAGTGCGTGTTTTTGATAAAGTAGTTTTTAATTTTTTGAATATTTGTTTGTTTTTTTTCTACCTTTTTATTTCTTCTTGTGTTCTGATCCATATCGTGTGTAGGTTCTGTGCATGACGCGTTCTACTTTGGGAGACTTACCACCTTTTGAACCCGAACCGGAGAGGATCCTACGTCAGTGACACCGAGACGCACAAGACCCCCTTTTGATGGAGGACACACCACTTGAGACTCTTCTAAACCCATCTTCTTCTGGAACCAAATTAGAACCTGAAATAATCTTCAATAACATGGCTGAAAATAATCGAACATTAAAATAATTTACCTCTCCTGATGTTGATATCCAACCCACTTACATCCAAATTCAAGGCGAGGCACCTAATTTTGAACTAAAATCCAGTCTAATCCATTTATTACCAAGATTTCATGGATTTCCTGGAGAAGACCCTCATAAGAACTTAAAAGAATTTCATACAATGTGTTCAACCTTAAAACCTGTTAATGTGGATGAAGAAAAAGTGAATCTTAGGGCATTCCCATTGTCATTAGAAGATATTGCAAAAGATTGGTTATACTATGTCAATTCACCAATTAGGGGCTGGGCAGACATGAAACGCCTTTTTCTTGAAAAATACTTCCCAGCCTCTCGAACTGCAACTATAAGGAATGAAATATGTGGTATAAGACAATCTCAAGGGGAAACATTACATGAATATTGGGAATTCTTTAAAAGGTCATGTTAAAGTTTCCCACACCACCAAATAAGTGATCAACTTTTAATTCAATATTTTTATGAAGTTTTGATTCCTATTGATAGAAATATGATTGATGCTTCTGCAGGTGGTGCATTGGTAGATAAGACCCCAATTGCTGCAAGAACCCTCATTGAGAACATGGCATAGAACAGTCAACAATTTGGTACACGGTCCAGTGTTCCCATTCGAGGTGTCCATGAGGTACAAAGTACTGAGTTTGAGAAGAAGGTGGACACGAAGTTCGAAGAGGTAAGTACCCTTCTACGACAACTTGCTCTCTCCCAAGGTAAATCTCAATCTCCTCCTCCCATCCATTGTGGAATCTTCTCTTCTAACACCCACTATTCTAACCAATGTCCTCAATTGAGAGAAACTTCTGAAAGCTGTGAGGAAATATTTCCAGGATGCCCCTTTAACCAACCCTTTAGGAAAGAACCATACTATCCATCCAACCAAGTGTGGAAGGACAACCAAGCCTATAGGAAAGGGGGGTATTCAAACCAACCGCAACAGCAATAGAACCAACAGGGTCAGAGTAGTCATCCACCACCACCCAGAAATCCTCAACCACCCTAAAGGTGATTCCAACCACCCCCTCCAAAAACCGAGCCTAGACCAGAAGATATGATGACGTAAATGGCTGCCAATAATATCCAATTCCAACAGACCACCCAAGCAGCCATACAAGACCAAAAGACCCAACTAGGCCAACTTGCCAACTCCGTGGGGGAAATCCAAAGTCATGGGTCGGGTAAACTACCATCTCAACCAGTAGTAAACCCAAGGGATAAAGGAAATGTTAGTGCCATAACCCTTGGGAGTGGGACACAACTCAAAATCCAAATGACCCCTCCATTAGTGTCATCACATCCAAAGGAAACCACCATCCCAACTGCTGAAAATGGTCCAAGAGAAGAAAACCATTTTCTTGAGAGAAGCCCCTCCAAAGGAAAGACTGTGGCTGTTGATGAGTTACCTATCCCAGCCATTCCTCTTCCATTTCCTAAAAGGGATGTCCAACCTAGGAAACAAAAAGAAAACGAACTTGATAAAGAAATCTTGGAAACTTTCAAGAAAGTACAGGTTAACATTCCTTTGATTAATGCTGTGAAGCAAATTCCAAGATATGCCATGTTTCTGAAGGAGATGTGTACACACCGAAGGAGGATTCGTGGTGATGAGAAGGTGAGCCTGGGGAGGAATGTTTCGGCATTGATAAAGCCATCACTTCCCACCAAGTGCAATGATCCTGGGACATTCTTGATTCCGTGAACCATAGGGGAGTATTCATGTTCCAATGCTATGCTTGATTTGGGTGCTTCTATTAATGTGATGTCTCACTCTATTTACTCTTCATTGCAGGTTGGTGAACTGAAGCCCGCTAGTATTGTCGTTCAGCTAGAAAATCGGAGTACAGCACACCCCTCTGGTGTGTTAGAGTATGTTCTTGTGAGGGTGCAAAATTTAATTTTTCCAGCTGATTTCTACGTGCTTAAAATGGAGGATGATAGGATGAATGGACATGCCCCAATTATATTGGGGCGACCTTTCTTGAAAACCGCCAAAACCATAATTAATGTCCATAATGGTACATTATCTATGGAGTTTGGTGGTAATATTGTCCACTTCAATATCATTGATGCCATGAAGCACCCCTTAGAATAACACTCCTCTCTCTCTGTCAATTCAATTGATGTTCTCCCTTCCCCTGAAACAACTTATTTTATATTCCCCTAATACCATTTCTGAGTTTTCTTCATTGATTAAAATTTTAGGTAATGAATCATGCATTGATTGTTGTAGCGGTCTAGAGAAATGTCATGCATGTTTGTTAATTGATTATTTCTTGAACACAAAGGATCACATGACCATCGATGATACTGGTAAGCTTGTAAAAGCTCATTCCTCATCTCAGGATGTTACCATTGTGCAGTTAGATGAGATCAGTGAATTCTCACTATCACACACACTTCCGTCAATCCAAAATCCCCCAGAATTGGAACAGAAACAACTGCCTCAAGATTTAAAATACTCATATCATGAGAATGGAAACAAGTTTCCCATCATCATTGCTAGTTCACTCCCTCCTGAGCATGAATTGAGACTTCTTGATCTTTTGAGGGAGTATAAACAAGCTTTGGGATGGTCACTTTCTAACATTCCTGGCATTAGCCCATCAATTTGTACACATCATATTTTATTAACTGATGAGGTTAAACCAGTGAGGCAGTCACAACTTCGACTGAACCCAAACCTACTTGATGTTGTTAAAAAGGAAGTAACAAAACTATTGGCTGCTGGAATCATTTACCATATCTCTGACAGCCAATGGGTCAGTCCCGTTCAAGTAGTTCCTAAAAAAACCAGCCTTACTGTAATTAAAAATGAAAACAATGAATTGGTTCCAACTCGTGTACAGAATAGTTGGCGTGTCTGTATAGACTCTCGTCGACTAAACCAACACACTAGGAAGGACCATTTCCCATTGCCATTCATTGACCAGATGCTAGAGAGGCTAGCTGGGAAGTCCCATTACTGTTTCCTTGATGGGTATTCTGGATACCTTCAGATCCATATAGCCCCCGAGGATTAGGAAAAGATAACCTTTACTTTCCCCTTTGGTACATTTGCTTATAGAAGGACGTCATTTGGTCTGTGCAATGCTCCATGTACTTTCCAACGATGTATGGTTAGTATTTTTCGGATTACCTGGAGAATTGCATGGAAGTTTTTATAGATGATTTTACTGTTTATGGATCCTCTTTCGATGAATGTTTGATTAGTCTTTCTTCTATCCTACGTCGCTGTATTGAAAAGAATCTCATATTAAATTATGAGAAATTCCATTTCATGGTGCAACAAGGCATAGTTTTGGACATGTCATTTCTGGGGAATGTATCCAAGTGGACAAATAAAAAGTAGATATCATTTCCTCCCTTCCATTCCCTAAAAATGTTCGGGATGTGTGGTCTTTCCTGGGTCAAGCTAGATTTTATTGTCGTTTCATTCGTGACTTTAGTAAAATTGCACTCCCCCTCTCCCAGTTACTCCAAAAAGAAAAAGAATTTGATTTTGATAAAAAATGTGAGGAAGCATTCAATAAGTTAAAATGGATTCTCATGTCACCCCTAGTAATCCAACCACCTCGGTGGGATTTACCGTTTGAGCTCATGTGTGATGCCTCTAACTATGCAGTTGGGGCAGTCTTATCACAAAGGGTCGACCGAGCTCCACATGGCATAATTTATGCCTCACGTACTCTGGACCCTACCCAAGAAAACTACAGCACAACTGAAAAATAATTTCTTGCCATTGTGTTTTCCGTGGATAAATTCAGGTCATATCCTCTAGGGTCCAAATTCATTGTGCTCTCAGACCATATAGACCTCTGATATCTCCTAAAGAAACTAGAAGCCAAACCACGTCTCATTCGCTGGATGCTCCTCCTTCAGGAATTTGATCTAAAAATTAGGGATAAAAAAGGAACAGAGAATGTGGTTGCTGACCATATCAGTAGGATTCTCCCATCCTCGGACATTGACTCATCCCCCTGTATTCCCATAAATGAATTGTTTCCTAATGAGAAATTGTACCAAGTGCAAGATGTTATTCCTTGGTATGCTGAAATTGTAAATTATTTGGTAGCGTCTTGCATTCCTGCTGATTTCACTAAAAACCAGGGCGAACATCTAAAACATGAGTCTCGTTGGTACATTTGGTGTAACGCCCTGACCCCAGCTACCCAGAGTCAGTGCATTACTTTGTAACATTGGCATGATCACAAAAGATCAAGTCTCGAAAGACCAATTAGTTTAGTAGCCTTGGACACACTAGATACATTCATAAGTCTTACATTACATCATAAAGTAAAACAAAACTACAACATATTCTCTTTATATCCCCTTATATTATCCCTGAAGGACATTCATTATATACTTCTTCACATCCTGGAAAAATTAAAACATTGAAAGTGGTGAGCTCAGATGCTCAGTAAGGATAACAATATAGCGGAAGCTTTCATAAATAAACATAAGCATTTAAGGTAATGTACGACTAAAAAAAAGATTTTTAAACATGAACTTAAACATAATATGGAAAAAGTAAAATGAGATATTTCCATTTACATATTCACATGGATATTCTACTGGTCGAATATTCACATGCAATATCAATAACCACTTTCATAATGATGGAATGCATAATGCCAGACTATCATAACCACGTAGCCAAGGCCTCGTGCCAAGACTACAAATAATATTTGGTCAAGGCCTCGTGAAAAGACACTAGTTTGTCTCATGAGACCTACCGATGCATTGAGGAGCTATAGCGGGCTCCACCCGCCACTTATTATGTCCAATGCATTCCTCATATGAATAGGTTTAAACATATCATAAACCATAACATAATCGTATCACATAAAACATGCATAAAGGAAACATAACATTTCCACATTTCAATCACAAGATATCAATACAACACATTGATATAATAAAAACACTTTCAAAACCATTTTCAATACCAAAATAAAATAAAGTTAAAACTTTGTATTTATTTTTCATTAAAAAAAGTTATGGCTTGTAGAGGAAGCCGAAACTCATATAATGGACACGGCGGCGGATAAGTCATTGTCACCGCATATGTACAGCAAGAAAAACATTAACTTTTTGTCGTTTAGTAAAATGATTCATATAAAAAAGATTCCTTTTGAATAAATGTAAGAGTCAAAGGGGTTTATACACCTTATAAAAGAATGTTGTGTATAAAACAAAATATGCCTCAATGAAAGGAGATTGAGACGAAGACCCTTACAAAGATCATTTTTTTTAAATAAAGTAGGTCTATTATGTGTATTCACTATAATTACACATAAATAAAGTACAAATACAATATATGACATAATAATATCATGACATAATTTGAAAGTAGGAGATTAACCCAAAGAATGGAAATTGGGTTAAGAAGTTCCCTTACCTCGTGTCTGAATTCACTCGACCGTTCTTTGATCTCCTGAATAATAAACTAGAGTTAATTTATAATTTCTTAAGAACCTTTTTCAAGTTTATTATTCATTTTATATCACTTATTACCATGTTATGAACATTATGTAATTATTTATGTTTATAACGGTCGTTTTGTCGATCTTAGGTACTTGAGTCAAAAATAATCTTCTTATAATTACACTTTGTTCATGTGGTAAAATATCAATTATATACATAATTATATTCTTGATGTATATATCATATAAATCATATATATCCATTATATACATTCATTTATAATATTACATAACATTTAGAGGTAATAAATGAAATGCACCGTTCATGGAGACGGTAAGCCATACGTACGCATGAACGCTACTTTCATTCCTATTTCATATTTAATGGAATGAAGTTATAATTATATAAAGGTATAATATAATTATAGTATAATATAATGTATAATACCATTTACTCTATCCTTTATACATCCCACATATGGCATTAACGATTCAAATCACTTTGACAGGGCGGTAGTCCGCACTTCCTAAAATGAAATTATCGTGTTTACCCATAATGGAAATCATATGGTATGCCATAAATGAGAAATAAAGAAGCATAAGGAAAACATAGAAATAATATATATATCATATATAAAAATAGTTTCATCAAAATGGCCACCATTAGAGGTGTTAAAAGAATATTGAACAATCATCGTTTCGTGAGGCAGTATTTCGCCACCCACAGAAACAGTATGTTCTTTAACCATTAGACGATGGTGTGTGTAAGTGTAAACCAAATACTAATCATAAAAACATCCTAGTATATTGTAGATACTGGTGTTGTTACAAAAGAAAGGAATAAAAGAGTTTAAGGGGTTAGAGAAGCAAAATTAAACAAAACAACATTAGAGAAGACATTACCTTAAAATCGGGTAACTCTTTTTGATTTGAGCCAAAGGCTTCCTTGGGAAGAGTTCTGCCCAAAGTGAGGATTCTAGGAGTAGGAGAGGGAAGTTGTGAGAGTATTTGGTCAGAGTTTGGTCGATCCAAATGGCATGAAAGTGTGAATAAGGTGGTAGAGGTGGGGGCCTTTTATAAGAGGAGAGGAGTGGCACTCTTGGAAAGTAATGAAATGTTACTTTATTATACAATGCTTTTCAGATTCTAAAGGTCCCAAAATTATATAATTCGAGTCTAAGGTGATAAGGGTTCGAAATATACTCATCCAATAGGTTTTTAACAAGTGTAAGCCTTGGATGTTACATTATCCTTCCATTTTATTAAAATCGTTAATTAATGAGGTAATCGTTGCATCATCATGGTGTCATAAATAATTTAATTTATTTAATGTCTAAAAATTATAAACAAATTATCATGACGTAGGAAAGATTTTTATATTTCTAATGAATATTTATAGTAAAAAATATGACTTGTATAACCCCATTTAAAAATTGTTTTAGTAAAACAACTTATGTTTGTGACATTTTTATTTTAACATTAAATAAAAGTTATTTATGTCATTTTCCTACCAAAGTAGCTCCATGGGGTCCCCAAGTTGACCCATGTATGGTCTTGGTCGGACATGACTCATCCAATAGGTTTAGGAAAAGTGTCAAGGTCATTTAATATTTTTATAATATCTTTTTTACCTTAAATTTCACTAATTACCTTTAATCACGATTAATTAAACTTTAAATTTACTATTCACCAAAAAATTATTTTAATCCCATTGAACCACATTTTACTTCCTAATGACAACCATGTATGTAGTATTTTTGAAAATCAAAACACAGAAGTGGTAATGTTTCATTTAAACAAAAAATCAGTGTTTTTAACTACCACTTAGTGGTTTCACTATTCATCAAAAATTGACGTTTTTCAGAACAATGCCAAAATTTCACCCTAAGCTATAATTGATATTCCGAATTCAAAAATGATGTCTATTTTAAAAAATTCCAAACATATAAGTTTCATTAATTAATTTTATAATTAATTCCCTCTGTCACAACAAATAGCGTGTTTTTACGAAACAATATATATCAAAAGATTGACAATTGTTTATGTCCAATTTCAAAGTGAAATTAATTATAATGACCACAATTGGATAAAATAGTAAAAATATATTCTAATTATACTTTAAAACCACTCAATAGTATAATTTATCACTGTAAAATATTTTTATTAAAAAAGTTGTTTTTAAGTATTTTTCACTATTCATAAAAAATTGGAAGTTCTCAGAAAATTACAAAAAATTCAACATAGGATAATTTCGATATTACGAATACAAAAATGAAGTCCATTTTGAAATATAAAATTTCTATAATTTTAAAATGTGGGTATTACTATTCATAACGGCTACTTTGATTGGTCGCGGCGTGTTAGAATCTCAAACTTGCGTACAATGCAAGCTATTGCATTATTGAAAGAGAAGTGTATCGTGAAAGCTTGGGGTGTTACATTCTCCCCTCCTTCAATAAATTGCATCCTCGCAATTTGAAAATGTTCTTCGAAAATAAAAGGTTGAAAATAGAAAATACCTTTGTGGAAAACCCACATCAGAAATAGGGTTAATAAGAATATAACATTAAAAGAAAGAAAGATAAGTACAAAGGTCACCCGAGATATCCCATACTAGGATTCTATGAAAATATGGATATGGAAGAAAAAAAACCATCAAGTTCTGATGGAGAGTTGTAGAAAACTGTATTAGGAGAAAGATAACAATAAGAAAATCACAAACTTGTGATTGGTTAAACGATCATTGAATCCCTAGTTGGAAAAGTTAACCGACAACGCTTTTGTTTTGAGTAACCTTTTATAAAGTTGAGGAATTTATTTAGGAGGTTTACTAAGAACGTAATGAAATATATTTACTTGTCACGTAGACTTTCATTCTTTAATAAAGTTTTACCACAAACCCATCTTTCACTCTAAAGGGTAATAGAACTCAAAAATATTCTATTTATCCTAATTGTATAACATTCCAAATATTAACACATACCATTTAGATTAGAAAATATATTTTGTAATAACCAGGGACTTCCTGTAGGCTAGTGGTAGGTAATAAAGGTCTGTCACACTATGGTTGTGGGTTCGATTCCTGCAGCTTTGTCCGACGCGACGGGTTATGCCCCACCCTGCAGGTTGTCCTTTTCCTAAAACAATAGTATTATAATATTCCAAAAATAATCTTCAGAAATGTTTTAACCTTAAACAATACTATCCAAAGATCAACTTAATCCATTCCAACCTTTATAGTTATCCAAAATACCTCTGTCCAAAATTTCTCTAAAAGGTCTCTAAATTCCAAAATCAATTGTATCATCAGATTCCTCAAACAAGGTAAAGTTTATCTTATTGTCACATACAAAAATATGATTGCCTTCATCATATTAAAACCATAATGATAACAAAAAGTACTGCAGTACAATCCTTATATATATCACATTATTTTTATAACCAGAATATAATCCTTGAGTCCAAAAGCACCAATACATTAATTATTCTGCTTCAACTCTAGTAACAGCATAAGATTGTCCCTGATCCCTTGGCCTTTTCTGAGGTAAGTTTCCCTGACGCTTAGGACATTCATTTGCATAATGATCCATTTCTCTACAATTGTAGCATTCAACATTGACAGCCTCTTTCTTTCCCTTGCAATCACGCGCCTGGTGACCTTTTTCTCCACATTTATAACAAACTCACATTCCTTTTAGGCAAGTACCAGGCTGATTCTTCCAACAATTATCACATAATGGAAAATCCTTCTTTCCCTTTTTCCCTTTATCTGTCTCTTGTTCCACCGTTCTCTTCTTCTCTTGATTTACTTTATTTTCATAAGACTTAGAGAATTACTTTTCTGTCTTGATAGCACACGAGACTATATCTTCGTATGTTGAGAAAGATTGTGATACTAAAGATCGACGAAGAAATGGTTTTAACCCATCAAATAAACGATCAATCTTACTTCTTGGGTTACATATATAATCTGCTGCATGCATCACTAACCTTGTAAAGATAGCCTCATACTTTGCGACATTCTCATCCTCCTTCTGCCTCAGACTCAGAAATTGCCTTTCCATATCTGCTCGATGGTCATGCGGAAAGTATTTTTCGAAGAAAATTTCATTAAACTCCCTGCATTCCATACTTGATACTTCTTCATCTTCCTTTGTGTTTTGAATCAGCGACCACCATTGATCGGCATCTCCAGTGAGGCGGTAGACTTCCATGACAACCTTCTCCCTTTCGCTACTCCCCAAGGCGTGGAATATTTTCTCTAAGGATTTTATCCATTGCTCAGCTACTAATGGATTTGTACCACCAGAAAATATTGTAGGTTGTTGCCTCATGAAGCGGTCTAACATTGAACATCCACGTTGCGGATCAGGGTTCTCAATACGAGTAAGGTTATTATTCATAACCTGAGTGAGTTGTCCCAGTATGGTGATAAGGTGATCAGCACTGGTTGTATCTCCAACTCCACAATAATTATCTTGAGCAGGAGGGTAATCCCTACACGGAGTGCCTGCATTGATAGGGTTTCCATTCCTTCCACTAGGCGCCATTTCTAAACAATGGCATAAACTAGATTAGTTTATGAATCAAAATACATAATTCCATACTTGTAAAACACTTAACACTAATTGAACTACTTATGGATATAATCCATAATCATAAAAATGTTTTCTCTGAGAAAGTATATTCTCAGAACCCTTCATAGTGGTTTGTAAAGAAAACGAGAATTATCCTATCCATATCCCCCGGGAGTGTCGTAACCAAGAGTGCAGCAAGGCCCGTTGTCATGCACCAGTTCCCGTTCGAGTCTAGCTCAAAGCGGTGTTTTCGGGTTTTACCCCTAGGTACATTTGTGCCAGAGCCGCCTCTACCTGCTCGTATCCAGACAGGGATGTATTGCTCAGAAAACTCACAAAATATCTATAACAACAAAATTCTAGGAAGTTCTTCTATACTAATCCTCAAAGTCTATCTTTGGGCTATGTGCTCTAATCAGAGTTTATCTAAATCTAGCTTCCAAGGTTAGTACTAAACTGCCTCTGATACCAATTGTAACGCCCCGACCCCAGCTACCCCGAGTCGGTGTATTACTTCGTAACATTGGCATGATCACAAAAGATCAAGTCTCGAATAACCGATTAGTTTAGTAGCTTTGGAAACACTAGATACATTCATAAGTCTTACATTACATCATAAAGTAAAATAAATCTACAACATCTTCTCTTAATATCCCATTATATTATCCCTGCAGGTCATTCATAATATACTTCTTCGCATCCTGGAAATATTAAAACATTGAAAGGGGTGAGATCAGATGCTCAGTAAGGATAACAATATAGCGGAAACTTTCATAAATAAACATAAACATTTAAGGCAATGTACGACTAAAACAAAAGCCTTTTAAACTTGAACTTCAACATAATATGGAAAAAGTAAAATGAGATAATTCCATTTACTTATTCACATGGATATTCTACTTGTAACGCCCCGACCCTAGTTACCCAGAGTCGGTGAATTATTACATAACATTGGCATGATCACAAGAAAGATCAAATCTCGAAAGACCGATTGGTTTAGTAGCCTTGGAAACACTAGATATATTCATAAGTCTTACATTACATCATAAAATGAAAAACTACTACAACAACATATTGTCTCCATAATCCACACTCATATCCCCACATAATATCCCTGCAGGTCATTCATAATTTACTTCTTCACTTCCTGGGAAAAATATAACATCGAAAAGGGGTGAGCTCAAATGCCCAGTAAGGATAACAATATAGCAGAAACTTTCATAAATAAGAGTAAACATTCAAGGCAATGTATAACTGAATCAAAAGCCTTTCAAACTTGAACTTTCAACATAGTATGGCATAAATAAAATGAAATAATGCCATTTACATATTCACATGGATATTCTACTAATCGAATAATCACATGAAAAATCAATAACCACTTTCATAATGAAGGAATGCATAATGCTGAACTTTAATTTCTTTTTCAAGGCCTCGTCCCAAGACCTTGATGCTAACTGTAACCAGAACCCAACTCGGAGTGCCTCTAATAACCGGACACCAACCCGGAGTGCCTCTAATAACCAGATACCAAACCGGAGTTCCTCTAATAACCGGAGACCAAACCGGAGGGCTTACTTTTACCGGTCCCCAACCCGGAACATACTTGTCTAACACATTCATCTGAATGAAAGGTTGAAATATAACATAAACATTCAGATTACAAATAACATATGAAATTTCAATACTCTAAACAAAAACCATGAGTGACATAAGAATAACTTATCCACAGTCAAAAATATCACAAAACCTTCAATAAAATATGGATGTTTTGTATCATAATAAATCAACTTCAAATAATATTAGAATCCATCAAAGGATGTTGACATAGATGAAATAAATACTATTTTAGAAAAATATCGCTTTCTATTTTGAAATCATTTAAGAGTCTTATATTTATGAAATAAAACATTTTTTTTGAAAATATTCTTATTATCTTGTAAGGGAAGCTTCGACGACTTTATAACGGTGAAAAATAGCCACCCCCGCCGTATAAGATAAAAAAACATTCTTACCTTAATTTTGTCGAAAAGGTTAAAAAGCACCTTGTTTGGAAAACGACGGAAAGATTACTTTATAAACCTCTTATAAAAATTAAAACAAGGTATAAATGACTTTAACCCATATTCTAGTAAATAGTAAAAATGTTTTGGAATTCATTTTTAAGAAACATTGATGTGGATGATAAAGAGAACCCAGTAGATTATTACGTATAAACAACCTCGGATAATGAAGAGATTTGAAATAACCCTTACCAATTTGGTAACTTATGAAACATACAACCCATGAAAGAGGTATCATACAATGAATATGTAAATACACATAAATGAGAGTGTATTAAACAAATAATATAATTATGGGCAGTACATACACAACACAAAAGGTGATGGTGGCAATATGGCATGAATCTCATGGAAATAAGGAGTGATATGAAAACCCCTTACCTTGTACTTTTCCTTGGTTGGGGCAGGTTAACCTCCTCTTCTTCAGGTTCTTCCTTTTGATTTGATCAAAATGGCTCCTTAGGTTGGCTTTCTGATCAAACTAAGGCCTCTAGGTTGTAGTGAGGGATGTTGGGAGAGTATTTGGGCAGAGTTTGGCCGAACCAACAGGCTTTTATGGTGTGAAGAAATGAGAAGGAGGAGTGCCCTTTTATAAGAGGGGTGAGGGGCACCTTTGGAAAATCTAGAAATATTAGTTTATAATAAATTTATATTCAGTTTCAAATGGCTCCAAAGTTTATTATTTCAATGTTAAGGTGGGGATGGGTGAAAAACAACTCAACCAATATAATTTAGACAGGTTTTGGTACTTATATTAACCTTATCTGTAAGTATTAACTCTAAGTTAATTAGTTTCACTTTTACAATGTCTCTTTGTATTTTTACATAATATGGTCAATAAACTTACTATATACATCCAAGAGACCCCCAAGTGGTCCATTAATGATGAACCTATCATGATATAAGTCTCTTGGCCGAAGCTTAGATTTTTCAAAATTTAATATCAATTAATAATATAATATTTGTTTTATGAACTCTTTTATGTCAATTTTGACACTATTCAATAGTTGATTTTTGTGAAACTCATAAAAGATTGATTACTTATAAAAAAGTCAATTAAATCAATCCTAATATGTCATATTATCCTAGAAAATTATTTTAATTCATTAAAAGTTTCATATTATATTTATTTGGGTATTTATAATATCAATTATTTTGATTTTTCACTATTATAGTAATTACTGCATCATCATTGTGTCATAAATAAATTAAATTATTTAATGTCTAAAAATTATAAATAAAATATCATTATGTAGGAAATATTTTTATATTTCTAATTAATATTTATAATCTAAAATCCAACATATATAAACCTATGTAAAAATTGTTTTTCTAAAAGATATATGCTTGTCTCATTTTTGTATTCATTTTAACTTAATTAAAATAAAGTGTCCCTATCACCTACAAGTGGCACCATGGGGTCCCAAAATCGACCCTAATATGCCTATGTCCGAACATGTATCAACCAATAAGTCTAGGACACGTTTTAGGGTAATTTAGTGTTATTATAATATTATTTTTTAACCCTTATTTACCGGATTTACCCTTAAGCATGGTAAATAAAATATTTACCGCAGTAATTATTCAAAATGTCTAAAAATAAAAGTTACCTATTTACACAATTTGAACATCCTGACTCCAAATATGGAATCCATTTTTCTAAATTCAAAACACAGAAGTGGAAGAAATTAATTTAAAATTAATTCCCGTTGTCAAAACAAAAAGTGTGTTTTTAAGAGATAACAACTATCAAAAGATTGACACTTGTTTATGTTCGGTTTAATTATAAAATTATGTCCAATGACCAACATTATATTAAATGGTAAAAATATATTCTAAATATACTTTAAAACCACTCAAATTCATAATTTATCACTATTAATTATTTTGATTAAAAAGGTTGTTTTTAATTAAAATTTAGTAATTTTCACTATTCCTCAAAATATTAAAGTTATCTGAAAAGTACCAAAATTTAACATTAGGCTAAATTCGATATTCCAAATCCAAAAATGAAGTCCATTTTGAAATATAAAATATATATAATTTCAAAAAGTAGGTATTACTATTCATAACGGCTAGTTTGATTGGTTGTAGTGTGTGTTAGAACTCCAAGTTGCGTACAACACACGCTACTGTATTATTCAAAGGAAAGCATACTGTGGAAGCCTGAGATGTTTCATTTTAAATTTTTTTTTGATGTCCCCATTTAGTCAAAAAGTTTAAAATATTTTATTTAAAAATGGTTCACCATTAAAAGTTGGTAAAAGTGCAATACTGAAAATGAATTTGTTCTTACATTATGTCTAAGAAACTCATAATATGGATTCTAAAATTATAAGGATTATATAAAGTTTAAAATTTAGTTAATACTATTCATAACCTCTTTTTAACGGCTTGTTTGGTAAGTCGTGGTGTAATTTAACTCGGTGTTGCGTGTAGTGCAAGTTATTGAATTATTTTGAAGAAATAACACACTATGAATTCTTGGTGTGTTACATTCTCCCCTCCTTCAATAAATTGCGTCCTCGCAATTTGAAATTGTTTTTTGAAAATAAAAGGTTGAAAATAGAAAATATATTTGTGGGAAAACCCACATCGAAAATTGGGTTACTAAAATTTAGTATTAATATGAGGAAAAAGGAAATCAAAGGGTCACCACCAAATTATGATCTCGATTAGGAGAACATTGGTGGAAATTATAGACATATAATTGGAGGAAAAACGTAAATATTTATAGGTAGTGATTGAGGTCATCAATCACAAACAAGTGTAAAATTGAGGTCCTTAAATTAATCAATATATAATGATTTGAAATACCACCGGTTCAACAAAACATAGGGTATTAGGATAACACATTTTTGACGTTTCAAAATATCTTAGTTGAAATCCCACATCGAAAAAAGAATTAATGAGGCCTCTATTTAAAATAAAGAGTGGAAAGTATGAAGATTACAGAAAATAACACATACTAGGGTTCCATGTAGGAAAATATGGATATGGAAGAAAAATCTAACCATCAATTATCTGATGGAGAGTGGTAGAGAACATGGCTATGAAAAGGCCAACAATCCCAAAGCCATAAATTAGTGATGATTTAAGGTACCATCTAGGACAACATTTTTGTTCTAAGTTCCTTTTCTTAATGTTGAGGAATTTATTTATGAGATTGGATAAGATCAAAAGGTGATATACTTACTTTATAATTAGAGTTTTATCCATTAATAAATTTCTACCACAAACATATCTTTCACTCTAAAAGATAATATAATGTAAAAAAATTCTATTGACACTATTCGTATAGGGTTCCAAAATAAACGAATTTATAATTCATCTACAAGATCTTTTAATAAAAACTACATTATTTAATCCAGGACATCTCGTGGGCCAGTGGTAGGTGATACACCCATGTCACCCTTCGGTTGCGGGTTCAAGTCTCGCAGCCTTGCCGGACGCGACAGGTTGCCGCCCGACCTCCGGGTTGTCCTTTTATGGCAATCCAAAATAATCCAAACTAGAACTACCCAAAATACTTCTGTCCAAACTCACAGTCCAGCATTTATAAGGAAGGTAAATATAATGTAGATACTTTTTACCCTGTAATAGCATATGAATACCTTCATCATGTATTCTTTTAATACACTGAAACATCCTGAATTACCATATTCCTTATTGATTACATTCATGCTCCCTTATTCCATATAGAATGCTGGATATACTTCATCAATCCAAAAATGTTTTAAACCCCAACAATGATGGAATATACAAATCATTAATCAGTTCCAAGGTAGTCAAGAATATCCAATATAATTTATCAAAACAATCATGTATTATTCCAAAATCACTACCTCGGTATTAGAACTATATTATGGTTTATTATTCTCTCAACCATATATTTTCCAAAAAAAATTCCTTCTATTGAGTCACTTTTCTTTGTTTCACACAATCTCATGTCCTTAATGAAACAGTACTGCAGTACAATCCTTATATACTCCATAATTATTATAACAAGTACATTGTTGAGACAACACTCAATTGACATAATCAACATAAGAACTATAATCATTCCTCTTCATCTGTGGTAGTATCATAACTTGATTATTATCCAATAGCATCATTTGTGTCATAGTCTGATGACTGGGACATAGGTTCGCGTAGTGTCCAAACTCCTTGCAAATGAAGCATTGTACATTTGAAACCATTTTCTTACCCTTGCAGTCACGTACTTTATGCCCTTTTCCTCCACACTTATAACAAACTCTCATTCCTTTCAGGCATGTTCCAGGGTGTTTCTTTCCATAGTTATCACATATGGGAAAATTCTTCATTTCCCTCTTCCCTTTATCCATCTTTCTCTCTTCCATCATTTTCTTCTCTTGCTTCCCTTCAAAGACATAGGACTCAGTAAACTCTTTACTTATCTTATCAACACATGATATTATTTCTTCATATGATGATAATACATGCGAGACTATTTCTCTTGTAAATTCTGGCTTAAGACCATAAAATATATGATCCTTCTTTCTCTTTGTATCATGTGGATTTCTAGAGTTCTCATTCCTTCTACTGGTCGCCATTTCTAAACAATGGCATACATTAGATTAGTTTATGAATAAAAATAACTAATCCCAAACTTGTGAAACACATAACATAAATTAAATAGTTTATGGATATAATCCATAATCATAAAAATGTCTCTTCTGAGGAATTATATACTCATAAACCCTTCATAATGATTTGTAAAGAAAATGAGAGTTATCCTAAGCATATCCCCCGGGAGTGTCGTAACCAAGAGTGCAGCAAGGCCCGTTGTCGTGCACGAGTTCCCGTTCGAGTCTAGCTCAAAGCGGTGTTTTTGGGTTTTACCCCTAGGTACATATGTGCCAGAGCTGCCTCTACCTGCTCATATCCAGACAGGGATGTATTGCTCGGAAAACTCACAAAATCTCTACAATACCAATATTCTAGGAAGTTCTTATATACTAATCCTCAAAGTTCATCTTAGATCTACGTGCTCTAATCAGAGTTTATCTAAATCTAGCTTCCAAGGTTTGTACTAAACTTCTTCTGATACCAACTGTAATGCCCCTACCCTAGTTACCCAGAGTCGGTGAATTATTACATAACATTGGCATGATCACAAGAAAGATCAAATCTCGAAAGACCGATTGGTTTAGTAGCCTTGGAAACACTAGATATATTCATAAGTCTTACATTATATCATAAAATGAAAAACTACTACAACAACATATAGTCTCCATAATCCACACTCATATCCCCACATAATATCCCTGCAGGTCATTCATAATTTACTTCTTCACTTCCTGGGAAAAATAAAACATAGAAAATGGGTGAGCTCAAATTCCCAGTAAGGATAACAATATAGCGGAAACTTTCATAAATAAGAGTAAACATTTAAGGCAATGTATAACTGAAACAAAATCCTTTCAAACATGAACATTCAACATAGTATGGCATAAATAAAATGAAATAATTCCATTTATATATTCACATGGATATTCTACTAATCGAATAATCACATGAAAAATCAATAACCACTTTCATAATGATGGAATGCATAATGCTGAACTTTAATTTCTTTGTCAAGGCCTTGTCCCAAGACCTTGGGGCTAACTGTAACCGGAACCCAACCCGGAGTGCCTCTAATAACCGGACACCAACCCGGAGTGCCTCTAATAACCGGAGACCAAACCGGAGTTCCTCTAATAACCGGATACCAAACCGGAGGGCTTACTTTTACCGGTCCCCAACCCGGAACATACTTGTCTAACACATTAATCTGAATGAAAGGTTGAAATATAACATAAACATTCGGATTACAAATAACATATGAAATGTCAATACTCTAAAAAAAACCATGAGTGACATAAGAATAACTTATCCACAGTCAAAAATATCACAAAACCTTCAATAAAATATGGATGTTTTGTATCATAATAAATCAACTTCAAATAAGCTTAAAATCCATCAAAGGATGTTGACATAGATGAAATAAATACTATTTTAGAAAAATATCTCTTTCTATTTTGAAATCATTTAAGAGTCTTATATTTATGAAATAAAACATTTTTTTTGAAAATATTCTTATTATCTTGTAAGGGAAGCTTCGACGACTTTATAACGGCAGAAAATAGCCACACCCGCCGTATAAGATAAAAAAAACATTCTTACCTTAATTTTGTTGAAAAGGTTAAAAAGCACCTTGTTTGGAAAACGACGGAAAGATTACTTTATAAACCTCTTATAAAAAGTCAAACAAGGTATAAATGACTTTAACCCATATTCTAGTAAATAGTAAAAATGTTTTGGAAATCATTTTTAAGAAACATTGATGTGGATGATAAAGAGAACCCAGTAGATTATTACGTATAAACAACCTCGGATAATGAAGAGATTTGAAATAACCCTTACCAATTTGATAACTTATGAAACATACAACCCATGAAATAGGTATCATACAATGAATATGTAAATACACATAAATGAGAGTGTATTACACAAAGAATATAATTATGTGAAGTACATACACCACACAAAAGGTGATGGTGGAAATATGGCATGAATCTCACGGAAATAAGGAGTGAGATGAAAACCCCTTACCTTGTACTTTTCCTTGGTTGGGGTAGGTTAACCTCCTCTTCTTCAGGTTCTTCCTTCTGATTTGATCAAAAGGGCTCCTTAGGTTGGATTTCTGATCAAACTAAGGCCTCTAGGTTGTAGTGAGGGATGTTGAGAGAGTATTTGGGCAGAGTTTGGCCAAACCAAAAGGCTTTTAAGGTGTGAAGAAATGAGAAGTAGGAGTGCCCTTTTATAAGAGGGGTGAGGGGCACCTTTGGAAAAGCTAGAAATATTAGTTTATAATAAATTCATATTCGGTTTCTAATGGCTCCAAAGTTGATTATTTAAATGTTAAGGTGGGGATGGGTCGAATAAAACTCAACCAATAGAATTTAGACAGGTTTGGGTACTTATATTAACCTTATCTGTAAGTATTAACTCTAAGTTAATTAGTTTCACTTTTACAATGTCTCTTTGTATTTTTATATAATATGGTTAATAAACATACTATATATATCTAAGAGACCCCCAAGTGGTCCATTAATGATGAACCTATCATGATATAAGTCTCCTGGACGAACCTTATATTTTTAGGAATTTAATATCAATTAATAATATAATATTTGTTTTAAGAAATCTTTTATGTCAATTTTGACACTATTCAATAGTTGATTTTTGTGAAACTCATAAAAGATTGATTACTTAGAAAAAAGTCAATTAAATAAATCCTAATATGTCATATTATCCTATAAAATTATTTTAATTCATTAAAAGATTCATATTATATTTATTTGGGTATTTATAATATCAATTATTTTGATTTTTCACTATTATAGTAATTACTGCATCATCATTGTGTCATAAATAAATTAAATTATTTAATGTCTAAAAATTATAAATAAAATATCATTATGTAGGAAATATTTTTATATTTCTAATTAATATTTATAATCTAAAATCCAACATATATAAACCTATGTAAAAATTGTTTTTCTAAAAGATATATGCTTGTCTCATTTTTGTATTCATTTTAACTTAATTAAAATAAAGTGTCCCTATCACCTACAAGTGGCACCATGGGGTCCCAAAATCGACCCAAATATGCCTATGTCCGAACATGTATCAACCAATAAGGCTAGGACACGTTTTAGGGTAATTTAGTATTATTATAATATTATTTTTTAACCCTTATTTACCGGATTTACCCTTAACCATGGTAAATAAAATATTTACCGCAGTAATTATTCAAAATTTCTAAAAATAAAAGTTACCTATTTACACAATTTGAACATCCTGAATCCAAATATGGAATCCATTTTTCTAAATTCAAAACACAGAAGTGGCAGAAATTAATTTAAAATTAATTCCCGTTGTCAAAACAAAAAGCGTGTTTTTGAGAGATAATAACTATCAAAAGATTGACACTTGTTTATGTTCGGTTTAATTGTAAAATTATGTCCAATGACCAAAATTATATTAAATGGTAAAAATATATTCTAAATATACTTTAATAGAACTCAAATTCATAATTTATCACTATTAATTATTTTGATTAAAAAGGTTGTTTTTAATTAAAATTTAGTAATTTTCACTATTCATCAAAATATTAAAGTTATCCGAAAAGTACCAAAATTTCACCTTAGGCTAAATTCGATATTCCAAATCCAAAAATGAAGTCCATTTTGAAATATATAATATATATCATTTCAAAAAGTAGGTATTACTATTCATAACGGCTAGTTTGATTGGTTGTGGTGTGTGTTAGAACTCGAAGTTGCGTACAACACACGCTATTGTATTATTCAAAGGAAAGCATACCGTGGAAGCCTAAGATGTTTCATTATAACTTTTTTTTTGATGTACCCATTTAGTCAAAAAGTTTAAAATATTTTATTTAAAAAGGGTTCACCATTAAAAGTTGGTAAAAGTGCAATACTGAAAATGAATTTGGTCTTACATTATGTCTAAGAAACTCATAATATGGATTCTAAAATTATAAGGATTATATAAAGTTTAAAATTTAGTTAATACTATTCATAACCTATTTTGAACGGCTTGTTTGGTATGTCATGGTGTAATTGAACTCGGTGTTGCGTGTAGTGCAAGTTATTGAATTATTTTGAAGAAATAACACACTATGAATTCTTGGGGTGTTACATTCTCCCCTCCTTCAATAAATTGCGTCCTCACAATTTGAAATTGTTCTTCGAAAATAAAAGGTTGAAAATAGAAAATATATTTGTGGGAAAACCCACATCAGAAATTGGGTCACTAAAATTTAGTCTTAATATGAGGAAAAGAGAAATCAAAGGGTCACCACCAAATTATGATCTCGATTAGGAGAACATTGGTGGAAATTATAGACATATAATTGGAGGAAAAACATAAATATTTATAGGTAGTGATTGAGGTCATCAATCACAAACAAGTGTAAAATTGAGGTCCTTAAATTCATAAATCTATGATGATTTGAAATACCATCGGTTCAACAAAACATAGGGTATTAGGATAACACATTTTTGACGTTTCAAAATATCTTAGTTGAAATACCACATCGAAAAATGAATTAATGAGGCCTCTATTTAAAATAAAGAGTGGAATGTATGAAGATTACCGAAAATAACACATACTAGGGTTCCATGTAGGAAAATATGGATATGGATGAAAAATCTAACCATCAATTATCTGATGGAGAGTGGTAGAGAACATGGCTATGAAAAGGCCAACAATCCCAAAGCCATAAATTAGTGATGATTTAAGATACCATCTAGGACAACATTTTTGTTCTAAGTTCCTTTTCTTAATGTTGAGGAATTTATTTATGAGATTTGATAAGATCATAAGGAGATATACTTACTTTATAATTATAGTTTTATCCATTAATAAATTTCTACCACAAACTTATCTTTCACTCTAAAAGATAATAGAATGTAAAAAAATTCTATTTACACTATTCGTATAGGGTTCCAAAATAAACAAATTTATAATTCATCTACAAGATCTTTTAATAAAAACTACATTATTTAATACAGGACATCTCGTGGGCCAGTGGTAGGTGATACACCCTTGTCACCCTTCGGTTGCGGGTTCAAGTCTCGCAGCCTTGCCGGATGCAACGGGTTGCCGCCCGACCTCCGGGTTGTCCTTTTATGGCAATGCAAAATAATCCAAACTAGAACTATCCAAAATACTTCTGTCCAAACTCACAGTCCAACATTTATAAAGAAGGTAAACATAATGTAGATCCTTTTTACCTCGTAATAGCATATGAATACCTTCATCATGTATTCTTTTAATACACTGAAACATCCTGAATTACCATATTCCTTATTGATTACATTCATGCTCCCTTATTCCATATAGAATGCTGGATATACTTCATCAATCCAAAAATGTTTTAAACCCCAACAATGATGGAATATACAAATCATTAATCAGTTCCAAGGTAGTCAATAATATCCAATATAATTTATCCAAAACAATCATGTATTTTTTCAAAATCACTACCTCGGTATCAGAACTATATTATGGTTTATTATTCTCTCAACCATATATTTTCCAAAAATTTATCCTGCTATTGAGTCACTTTTCTTTATTTCACACAATCTCAAGTCCTTAATGAAATAGTACTGCAGTACAATCCTTATATAATCCATAATTATTATAAGAAGTACATTGTTGAGACAACACTCAATTGACATAATCAACATAAGAACTCTAATCATTCCTCTTCATCTGTGGTAGTATCATAACTTGATTATTATCCAATATCATCATTTGAGGCATAGTCTGATGACTGGGACATAGGTTCGCATAGTGTCCAAATTCCTTACAAATGAAGCATTGTACATTTGAAACATTTTTCTTACCCTTGTAGTCACGTACTTTGTGCCCTTTTCCTCCACACTTATAACAAACTCCCATTCCTTTCAGGCAAGTTCAAGGGTGTTTCTTTCCACAGTTATCACATATGGGAAAATTATTCTTTTCCCTCTTCACTTTATCCATCTTTCTCTCTTCCATCCTTTTCTTCTCTTGCTTCCCTTCAAAGCCATAGGACTCAGTAAACTCTTTACTTATCTTATCAACACATGATATTATTTCTTCATATGATGATAATACATGTGAGACTATTTCTCTTATAAATTCTGGCTTAAGACCATAAAATATATGATCCTTCTTTCTCTTTGTATCATGTGCATTTATGGAGTTCTCATTCCTTCTACTGGGCGCCATTTCTAAACAATGGCATACATTAGATTAGTTTATGAATAACAATACCTAATCCCAAACTTGTGAAACACATAACATAAATTAAATAGTTTATGGATATAATCCATAATCATAAAAATGTCTCTTCTGAGGAAGTATGTTCTCATAAACCCTTCATAATGATTTGTAAAGAAAATAAGAGTTATCATAAGCATATCCCCTGGGAGTGTCGTAACCAAGAGTGCAACAAGGTCCGTTGTCGCGCACCAGTTCTCGTTCGAGTCTAGCTCAAAGCGGTGTTTTCGGGTTTTACCCCTAGGTACATCTGTGCCAGAGCCGCCTCTACCTGCTCATATCCAGACAGTGATGTATTGCTTGGAAAACTCACAAAATCTCTACAATACCAAAATTCTAGGAAGTTCTTCTATACTAATCCTCAAAGTTCATCTTAGGTCTACGTGCTCTAATCAGAGTTTATCTAAATCTAGCATCCAAGGTTTGTACTAAACTTCCTCTGATACCAACTGTAACGCCCTGACCCTAGTTACCCAGAGTCGGTGAATTATTACATAACATTGTCATGATCACAAGAAAGATCCAATCTCGAAAGACTGATTGGTTTAGTATCCTTGGAAACACTAGATATATTCATAAGTCTTACATTACATCATAAATTGAAAAACTACTACAACAACATATTGTCTCCATAATCCACACTCATATCCCCACATAATATCTCTGCAGGTCATTCATAATTTACTTCTTCACTTCCTGGTAAAAATAAAACATAGAAAAGGGGTGAGCTTAAATGCCCAGTAAGGATAACAATATAGAGGAAACTTTCATAAATAAGAGTAAACATTTAAGGCAATGTATAACTGAAACAAAAGCCTTTCAAATTTGAACTTTCAACATAGTATGGCATAAATAAAATGAAATAATTCCATTTACTAATTCACATGGATATTCTACTAATCGAATAATCACATGCAAAAGCAATAACCACATTCATAAAGATGGAATGCATAATGCTGAACTTTAATTTCTTTGTCAAGGCCTCGTCCCAAGACCTTGGGGCTAACTGTAACCGGAACCCAACCCGGATTGCCTCTAATAAACGGACACCAACCCGGAGTGCCTCTAATAAACGGATACCAAAACGGAGTTCCTCTAATAACCAGAGACCAAACCGGAGGGCTTACTTTTACCGGTCCCCAACCCGGAACATACTTGTCTAACACATTCATCTGAATGAAAGGTTGAAATATAACATAAACATTCGGATTACAAATAACATATGAAATGTCAATACTCTAAACAAAAACCATGAGTGACATAAGAATAACTTATCCACAGTCAAAAATATCACAAAACCTTTAATAAAATATGGATGTTTTGTATCATAATAAATTAACTTCAAATAAGCTTAAAATCCATCAAAGGATGTTTACATAGATGAAATAAAGACTGTATTAGAAAAATATCTCTTTCTATTTTGAAATCATTTAAGAGTCTTATATTTATGAAATAAAACATTTTTTTTGAAAATATTCTTATTATCTTGTAAGGGAAGCTTCGACGTCTTTATAACAGCGGAAAATAGCCACACTCACCGTATAAGATAAAAAAACATTCTTACCTTAATTTTGTTGAAAAGGTTAAAAAGCACCTTGTTTGGAAAATGACGGAAAGATTCCTTTATAAACCTCTTATAAAATGTCAAACAAGGTATAAATGACTTTAACCCATATTCTAGTAAATAGTAAAAATGTTTTGTAATTCATTTTTAAGAAACATGGATGTGGATGATAAAGAGATCCCAGTAGATTATTACGTATAAACAACCTCGGATAATGAAGAGATTGTGAAATAACCCTTACCAATTTGGTAACTTATGAAACATACAACCCCTGAAAGAGGTATCATACAATGAATATATAAATACACATAAATTAGAGTGTATTACACAAAGAATATAATTATGGGCAGTACATACACCACCTAAAAGGTGATGTTGGCAATATGGCATGAATCTCATGGAAATAAGAAGTGAGATGAAAACCCCTTACCTTGTACTTTTCCTTGGTTGGGGTAGGTTAACCTCCTCTTCTTCAGGTTCTCCCTTTTGATTTGATCAAAAGGGATCCTTAGGTTGGCTTTCTGATCAAACTAAGGCCTCTAGGTTGTAGTGAGGGATGTTGGGAGAGTATTTGGGCAGAGTTTGGCCGAACCAAAAGGCTTTTAAGGTGTGAAGAAATGAGAAGGAGGAGTGCCCTTTTATAAGAGGGGTGAGGGGAACCTTTGGAAAATCTAGAAATATTAGTTTATAATAAATTCAAATTCGGTTTCTAATGGCTCCAAAGTTGATTATTTAAATGTTAAGGTGGGGATGGGTCGAAAACCACTCAACAAATAGAATTTAGACAGGTTTGGGTACTTATATTAACCTTATCTGTAAGTATTAACTCTAAGTTAATTAGTTTCACTTTTACAATGTCTCTTTGTATTTTTATATAATATGGTTAATAAACATACTATATACATCCAAGAGACCCCCAAGTGGTCCATTATTGATGAACCTATCATTATATAAGTCTCTTGGCCAAACCTTAGATTTCTAGGAATTTAATATCAATTAATAATATAATATTTGTTTTAAGAACTCTTTTATGTCAATTTTGACACTATTCAATAGTTGATTTTTGTGAAACTCATAACAGATTTATTACTTAGAAAAAAATAAATTAAATCAATACTAATATGTCAAATTATCCTAGAAAATTAGTGTAATTCATTAAAAGTTTCATATTATATTTATTTGGGTATTTATAATATCAATTATTTTGATTTTTTACTATTATAGTAATTACTGCATCATCATTGTGTCATAAATAAATTAAATTATTTAATGTATAAAAATATTAAATAAAATATAATTATGTAGGAAATATTTTGATCTTTCTAATGAATAGTTATAATCTTAAATCCAACATATATAAACCTATGTACAAATTGTTTTGCTAAAAGATATTTTCTTGGGTCATTTTTGTATTCATTTTAACTTAATTAAAATAAAGTGTCCCTATCACCTACAAGTGGCACCATGGGGACCCAAAATCGACCCAAATATGCCTATGTCCGAACATGTGTCAACAAATAAGGCTAGGACACGTTTTAGGGTAATTTAGTATTATTATAATATTATTTTTTAACCCTTATTTACTGGATTTATCCTTAACCATGGTAATGAAAATATTTACCGCAGTAATTATTCAAAATGTCTAAAAATAAAAGTTACCTATTTACACAATTTGAACATCCTGACTCCAAATATGGAATCCATTTTTCTAAATTCAATACACAGAAGTGGCAGAAATTAATTTAAAATTAATTCCCGTTGTCAAAACAAAAAACGTGTTTTTAAGAGATAATAACTATCAAAAGATTGACACTTGTTTATGTTCAGTTTAATTGTAAAATTTTGTACAATGACCAAAATTTTATTAAATGGTAAAAATATATTCTAAATATACTTTAAAACCACTCAAATTCATAATTTATCACTATTAATTAATTTGATTAAAAAGTTTGTTTTTAATTAAAATTTAGTAATTTTCACTATTCATCAAAATATTAAAGTTATCCGAAAAGTACCAAAATTTCACCTTATGCTAAATTAGATATTCTGAATCCAAAAATGAAGTCCATTTTGAAATATAAAATATATATAATTTCAAAAAGTAGGTATTACAATTCATAACGGCTAGTTTGATTGGTTGTGGTGTGTGTTAGAACTCGAAGTTGCGTACAACACACGCCACTGTATTATTCAAAGGAAAGAATACCGTGGAAGCCTGGGATGTTTCATTTTAAATTTTTTTTTGATGTCCCCATTTAGTCAAAATGTTTAAAATATTTTATTTAAAAAGGGTTCACCATTAAAATTTGGTAAAAGTGAAATACTGAAAATGAATTTGTTCTTACATTATGTCCAAGAAACTCATAATATGGATTCTAAAATTATAAGGATTATATAAAGTTTAAAATTTAGTTAATACTATTCATAACCTCTTTTGAATGGCTTGTTTGGTAAGTCATGGTGTAATTGAACTCGATGTTGCGTGTAGTGCATGTTATTGAATTATTTTGAAGAAATAACACATTATGAATTCTTGGGGTGTTACACTACTGGTCGAATAATCACATGAAATATCAATAACCACTTTCATAATGATGGAATGCATAATGTCAGACTATCATAACCACGTAGCCAAGGCCTCATGCTAAGACAACAAATAATATTTTGTCAAGGCCTCGTGCCAAGACACTAGTTTGTCTCATGAGACCTACCGATGAATCGAGGAGCTATATCGGGCTCCACCCGCCACTTATTAAGTCCAATGCATTCCTCATATTAATAGGTTTAAACATATCATAAACAATAACATAATCGTATCACATAAAACATTCATAAAGGAAACATAACATATCCACATTTCAATCACAAGATATCAATACAACACATTGATATAATAAAAACACTTTCAAAACCATTTTCAATACCAAAATAAAAGAAAGTTAAAACATTGTATTTATTTTTCATTAAAAAAAAGTTATGGCTTGTAGAGGAAGACGGAACTCAAATAATGGTCACGGTGGCGGATAAGTTGTTGTCGCCGCATATGTATGGAAAAAAAACATTCCCTTTTTTTCATTTAGTAAAATGCTTCATATAAAAAAAATTATTTTTTAATAAACGTAAATGTCAAAGGGGTTTATACACCATATAAAAGAATGTTGTGTATAAAACAAAATATGCATCAATGAAAAGATATTGGGACGAAGACCCTTACAAAGATCATTTTTTTAAATAAAGTAGGTCCATTATGTGTATTCACTATAAGTACACATATATAAAGTACAAATACAATATATGACAAAATAATATCATGACATAATTTGAAAGTAGGAGATTAACCCAAAGAATGGAAATTGGGTTAAGAAGTTCCCTTACCTCGTGTCTGAATTCACTCGACCGTTCTTTGATCTCCTGAATAATAAAGTAGAGTTAATTTATAATTTCTTAAGAACCTTTTTCAAGTTTATTATTCATTTTATATCACTTATTACCATGGTATGAACATTATGTAATTATTTATGTTTATAACGGTCGTTTTGTCGATCTTAGGTACTTGAGTCAAAAATAAACTTCTTATAATTACACTTTGTTCATGTGTTAAAATATCCATTGTATACATAATTATATTCATGATTTATATATCATATAAATCATATATACCCATTATATAAATTCATTTATAATATTACATAACATTTAGAGGTAATAAATGAAATGCACCGTTCCTGGAGACGGTAAGCCGTACGTACGCATGAACGCTACTTTCATTCCTATTTCGTATTTAATGGAATGAAGTTATAATTATATAAAGGTATAATATAATTCTAGTATAATATAATGTATAATACCATTTAATCCATCATTTATACATCCCACATATGGAATTAATGATTCAAATCACTTTGAGGGGGTGGTAGTCCGCACTTCCTAAAATGAAATTATTGTGTTTACCCATAATGGAAATCATAAGGTATGCCATAAATGAGAAATACAGAAGCATAAGGAAAACATAAAAATAATATATATATCATATATCAAAATAGTTTCATCAAAATGGCCACCATTAGAGGTGTTAAAAGAATATTGAACAATCATCATTTCGTGAGGCAGTATTCCGCCACCCACGACAACAGTATGTTCTTTAACCATTAGACAAAGGTGTGTGTAAGTGTAAACCAAATACTTATCATAGAAACATCCAAGTATATTTTAGATACTTTTTTTGTTTCAAAAGAAAGTAATAAAAGAGTTTAAGGGGTTGGAGAAGCAAAATAAAACAAAACAACATTAGAGAAGACATTACCTTAAAATCGGGTAACTCTTTTTGATTTGAGCCAAAGGATTCCTTGGGAAGAGTTCTGCCCAAAGTGAGGCTTCTATGAGTTGGAGAGGGAAGTTGGGAGAGTATTTTGGCAGAGGTTGGTCGATCCAAATGGCTTGAAAGTGTGAATAAGGTGGTATAGGTGGGGGCCTTTTATAAGAGGAGAGGAGGGGCACTCTTGGAAAGTAATGAAATGTTACTTTATTATAAAATGATTTTCGGATTCTAAAGGTCCCAAACTTATATAATTCGAGTATAAGGTGATAATTGTTCGAAATATACTCATCCAATAGGTTTTTTACAAGTGTAAGACTTGGATGTTACATTATCCTTCCATTTTTATTAAAATCGTTAATTAATGAGTTAATCATTGCATCATCATGGTGTCATAAATAATTTAATTTATTTAATGTCTAAAAATTATAAACAAATTATCATGATGTAGGAAATCTTTTTATATTTCTAATTAATATTTATAGTAAAAAATATGTTTTTATAACCCCATTTAAAAATTGTTTTAGTAAAACAACTTATGTTTGTGACATTTTTATTTTAACTTTAAATAAAAGTTATTTATGTCATTTTCCTACCAAAGTGGCTCCATGGGGTCCCCAAGTTGACCCATGTATTGTCTTGGTCGGACATGACTCATACAATAGGTTCAGGACAAGTTTCAAGGTCATTTCATATTTTTATAATATCATTTTTACCTTAAATTTCACTAATTACCTTTAATCACGATTAATTAAACATAAAAGTTACTATTCACCAAAAAATTATTTTAATCCCATTAAACCACATTTTACTTCCTAATGATGACCATGTATGTAGGATTTTTGAAAATCAAAACACAGAAGTGGTAATGTTTCATTTAAACAAAAAATCGGTTTTTTTAACTACCACTTAGTGGTTTCACTATTCATCAAAAATTGAAGTTTTTCAGAACAATGCCAAAATTTCACCCTAAGCTATAATTGATATTCCGAATTCAAAAATGATGTCTATTTTAAAAAATTCCAAACATATAAGTTTCATTAATTAATTTTATAATTAATTCCCCCTGTCACAACAAATAGCATGTTTTTACGAAACAATATATATCAAAAGATTGACAATTGTTTATGTCCAATTTCAAAGTGAAATTAATTATAATGACCACAATTGGATAAAATAGTAAAAATATATTCTAATTATACTTTAAAACCACTCAATAGTATAATTTATCACTATAAAATATTTTGATTAAAAAAGTTGTTTTTAAGTGTTTTTCACTATTCTTAAAAAATTGGATGTTCTCAAAAAATTGCAAAAAATTCAACTTAGGATAATTTCGATATTACGAATACAAAAATGAAGTCCATTTTGAAATATAAAATTTCTATAATTTTAAAAAGTGGGTATTATTATTCATAATTTCTACTTTGATTGGTCGCGGCGTGTTAGAATCTCAAACTTGCGTACAATGCAAACTATTGCATTATTGAAAGAGAAGTGTATCGTGAAAGCTTGTGGTGTTACATTTGGGATGACCCCTACCTCTGCAGCACATGTAGTGATCAAGATGTTAGGCGTTGTGTTCCCAATAGTGAGTTGCAATCTGTCCTTACGTTCTTCCACACACTTGCTTGTGGGGGCCACTTTGGTCCCCAACGGACTGCTCGCAAGGTCTTAGATTCTAGTCTCTTTTGGCCAACATTGTTTCAGGATGCCCACAAATATTGTAAATCTTGTCCTTGCTGTCAAAGAATAGGGAATGTCTCTAAAATAAATGAGATTCCCCAACATCCCTTACTCTTCCATGATATTTTTGATGTTTGGGGCATTGACTTTATGGGACCATTCCCCAATTCATTTGGGAACCTTTACATTCTTCTGGAAGTGGATTATGTTTCAAAGTGGGTAGAGGCACGAGCCATGAGGACAGATGATTCCAAGACAGTTTTGGAATTTTCGAGAACCCAAATATTCTGTAGGTTTGGATTACCTAGGTTTATCATCAGTGATCAGGGTTCTCATTTCTGCAACCGCACAATGCAATCTATTTTGCGCAGGTATGGGGTTGGGCATCGAGTGTCTACTAATTATCACCCACAAACAAATGGTTAAGAGGACGTATCAAATAGATAGGTAAAAAAGATTCTTGAGAAAATGGTTCAGCCAAACAGAAAAGACTGGAGTCTTAGACTTGATGATTCATTATGGGCTTACCGTACTGCATTCAAAACTCCAATTGGCATGTCACCATATCGGCTAGTATTTTGGTAGAGTTGTCACCTCCCTGTTGAGGTAGAGCACCAGGCCTACTGGGCTATTAAACAATGAAATTATAATCTTTCTGGTGTAGGTATTCAAAGGAAGTTGCAGATTCAGGAGTTGGAGGAAATGAGAAGAGATTCATATGAGAACTCTCGAATTTATAAGGAGTGAAACAAGGCTGCCCACGATCGTCTCATCCTTCATCGTCAATTCCACATTGGGCAAAAGCTTCTCCTCTACAATGCAAGGCTGAAGTTGCACCCTGGTAAGCTTCCTTCCCGTTTGTTTTGTACCTTACATTGTTACTAATGTCTCTCCATTTGGTGTTGTCTAGGTTCAAAATGAAGACACCAAGCAAACCTTCACTGTCAATGGGCAGCGGCTGAAGCACTTCCATGAAGCCATTCCAGAGTCCCCAATGGAGGAACTCCATGTTCATGAAGCGGTCTACGAATAACACTCACCAGATTTTATCCTTCCTTCCCACATTCTCTTTTATTACAGTGAGAAAACTGTATTCTCTAGGTGTGGGGGGATGGGTACATTCCTGGGTTAATAGGAATTTTTTATCATCTTTTTTTTCTTTCTCTTTTTCTCTTATTGCATGGTATTGTCACTTGCCCCCTATTTCCCCCCCCCCCACTTCTGTGCTAAAATGATAATTTTGATGCCTAATTTATCATGGAAAATGATGCCCGTTTTATCATTGATGTTATTGAAAATACATGAGAAATTTCCCATTTTCAAGTTGTTTTAACATTCAAAAAAAATCTGATGAAATGTGCATTTCAGCATGAATTCAACATTGTGGTGTGAATTTCTATTGAAAATTGGTTGTTGGTCGATGATATGAATGGTTGTATCATTTTGAAGCCATTGATAAGAGTGGTACCCTTTTTGTGAATAGTTTAAGGGAAAATTGTGTCATTTAATCTCTCTACAAAATTTTGCACCCAACCATGAAGTGTGAATATTTATTACTTTATTGAAGATAAATATAAGTTAGGTTAATTTTTCTCTACTTTACAAATGATCATTACATACGTTCATTCCTTATCCGATCTATTTCATTACTGTACCAGATTGACCTACGCGTGTGTACCTGTTATCTGACTGTTGTACGCCCTAAAAAAGGGGTTATATTTTGGGCAGGTCAAAAAACCACCCTTTCTCGACTTTTGATGATGTTATAACTATTACAATTAGTGTCGTGAGGACATCAAACATGTGTTGAGATAAGAGTGTGAGATTTGTTCCAAGTGCAAGTTTTGAAAAAAAAAATATTGAGGGGAGTGATGAAATGTACAGTATATGGGGATATCTAGGTCGGGAGCTTTAGGTTTGACTTCTGGGAATGCTTAATTGAGTGGGTCTTGGAATTTGATTGCAAAGGATGTAGGGCAGGTTCGGTGGAAAGAATCAAGTCAGTAGACTAATTTTAAAATAACTTATATTTATTTAATAGAAAGTGGAAAGAATAGCATGAAATGATTGTCACACACACAGGTGAAGAATTGGTGACATGAATAACTTTTGAATTATTTTCTTTTATTGTGATCATTAGTCTCTTTGAATTTCATTTGGATACAATTTTTGAGATGACTTTTTCCATGATCACTGAGAATAACTCCTCAGTGTGATTTTTTCTTTGATCACAATTCTATCAGAAATTAATTTCTCAAGAATGCTAAATCTTCATGAATTTGGGAATATCTACATTCATAATTTTTAGGAATGTGAATTTTCCCAGGAGTGCAAATGTTTAGGTGTGGGGGTGTGATCGTACCACGATTCACTGTTTCATTTTCACCCTTACACCGCTGTGCTAAACATATTTTGTATTAAAAATTATAAAAATATTATCAAATTGTGCTTCATGTTTGATTCATTAATTTTTTTTTATCACTGTTAAATAGGTAAATGATACTTGTTTTGAAAATTACAATGTAGGTGGAGGTGATTTGGAGGGCCCATGATGAAGTCCTTGGAAAATGGGCCAAACTGCGCAGGATCCAAGAAGTTCAGTGGACTCAAATTCATGTTGGTACTACACCGTGCATCAAAATGGGCTGAAATTTTGTGGGCATATCCAAAACGCATTGGCCTACAACTTTCATTTAATAACCCAAGAAATATTCAGCAATTAAAGAGCCAAGCCGACCTTATCTGTCCAGCACACCCAATCTGCTCGAGGTCAAAAGTTGTGTGCAGTGATCTGTCCATATCTCACGCTCCACGTGTTGAAATGATGCCAACCGTTCAGTGGAGATATTAAAGAAGTGGGGCTACAACATTTTAGTTTTCCAAAAAACGTTTTAAGACTATATGGTAGGCTAAAACAATGTTCCAAGCAGTTTTAGTATATCTGTGTGCCCAAAACCACCTCCCACATTTCCTATAAAAGGGAACCTTGGGCTCCTCATTTGGAAGTTAGACCAGGAGGCAAAGCTCTATTATTTTGGAGACCCAAGGGAGTACTATAATCATCCAAGAAGTTATGGAGGCCCCTATACTCATAGGGGGATCAAGGATGAAGAAGGAGTATCTCCCGAGCCTCCTCATCCTCACGATGGCGAGCTAAACAGTGGGCGATCATTTCGAGGGAGCTACACTTACTTGGGAGGGAGTTACAGCACTTGTTCTTCCACTGGTTTTGTATAATTTGTGTGTTAAATATTTCACTTATGATTAATCTCTATGCCCTTCTCTTCTGAATTCATTTTTGTGGTTTAATTTAAGTGAAACATTTTTTATCTCTACACCGATTGGGTTGAGATTTCAAGTGGGGATCTTGGTTTGTTCCGATAGGACAAGACAATAACCCTATTAATATCACACATACATAATATTTCAGTATGTTTTGGTAGCCTTAACTCTGTTATTGAGATCCAAACCTTGACAACACGATTGTTTTGTCAAGGTTTGGTGCTTTTTGCAACATTTTAAGAGGAAAGAGGGGAATCAAGATCTTGACAACCCTCAACCAAAGAATTGAACAAAACCATGTCAATATTTTCAGAACAATGAACTATCCAAGTTGTGTAGTGAACTTGAAATTATCTCCTTTATCTCATAATTGTAAAACACCTCTTTTATTGTTCAACTATTAATCTCTTTAAATCAATTCATTTTCTTTAAACTGTTGTCAAAAATAGCCCCCTTTTAGTCCCTTTTATTAAGAACACACACTCTAAACCTACCAACGCTCCTTGAGAGACGACCTAGGGTCTGTCCTAGACTATATATCATCCTCAAAAACATAATCAATTTGACTTGTCATGATATCATGGTCAAATTTTGGTGCCGTTGTCGGGGAGCGCTTTGGTTTTTAGTGCGTGTTTTTGATAAAGTAGTTGTAAATTTTGTGAATATTTGTTTGTTTTTTTTTTCTACCTTTTTATTTCTTCTTGTGTTCTGATCCATATCTTGTGTAGGTTCAGTGCATGACGCATTCTACTTTGGGAGACTTACCACCTTTCAAAACCGAACTGGTGAGGATCCTACGTCAGCGGCACTGAGACGCACAAGACCCCCTTTTGAAGGAGGACACACCACTCGAGACTCTTGTAAACCCATCTTCTTCTTGAACCAAATTAGAACCTGAAATTATCTTCAATAACATAGATGAAAAATATCTAACATTGAAATAATTAACCTCGTCTGATGTTGATATCCAACCAACTTACATCCAAATTCAAGGCGAGGCACCTAATTTTGAACTAAAATCCGGTCTAATCCATTTCTTACCAAGATTTCATGGATTTCCTGGAGAAGACCCTCATAAGCACATAAAATAATTTCATACTGTGTGTTCACCCATAAAACCTGCTAATGTGGATGAAGAACTAGTGAAGCTTAGGGTATTCCCATTTTCATTATAAGACACTACAAAATATTGGTTATACTATGTCAATTCACCAATTAGGGGTTGGGCAGACATGAAACGCCTTTTTCTTGAAAAATACTTCTCACCCTATCGAACTGCAAATATAAGGAAAGAAATATGTGGTATAATACAATCTCAACGGGAAACATTACATGAATATTTGGAATGCTTTAAAAGGTTATGTTCAAGTTTCCCACACCACCAAATAAGTGATCATCTTTTAATTCAATATTATTAAGAAGGTTTGATTTCTATTGATCGAAATATGATTGATGCTGCTTCAAGTGGTGCATTGGTAGACCCCAATTGCTGCAAGAACCCTCATTGAGAACATGGCACAGAACACTCAACAATTCGGTACATGGTCCAGTGTTCTCATTCGAGGTGTCCATGAGGTGCAAAGTACTGAGTTTGAGAAGAAGGTGGACACGAAGTTCGAAGAGGTAAGTACCCTTCTACGAAAACTTTCTCTCTACCAAAGGAAATGTCAATCTCCTCCTCCCATCTGTTGTGGAATCTGCTCTTCTGACACCCACTATTCTGACCAATGTCCTCAATTGAAAGAATCTTCTGAAAGTTGTGAGGAAATATTTCTAGGATGCCCCTTTAACCAACCCTTTAGGCAAGAACCATACTATCCATCCAACCAAGGGTGGAAAGACAAACAAACCTATAGGCAAGGGGGGTATTCAAACCTACCTCAACAGCAATGGAACCAACAGGGTCAGAGTTGTCATCCACCACCACCTAGAAATCCTCAACCACCCCAAAGGCCATTCCAACCACCCCCTCCAAAAACCGAGCCTAGACTAGAAGATATGATGATGCAAATGGCTTCCAATAATATCCAATTCCAACAAACCACCCAAGCAGCCATACAAGACCTAAACACCCAACTAGGCCAACTTGCCAACTCAATGGGGGGAAATCCAAAGTCATGGGTCGGGTAAACTACCATCTCAACCAGTAGTAAACCCTATGGATAAATTAAATTTTAGTGCCATAACCCTTAGGAGTGGGAAACAACTCAAAAGCCAAATGACTCCTCCATTAGAGTCATCCCATCCAAAGGAAACCACCATCCCAACTGCTGAAAATGGTCCAAGAGAAGAAAACCCTTTTCTTGAGAGAAGCCCCTCCAAAGGAAAGGTTGTGGCTGTTGATGAGTCACTTATCCCAACCATTCCTCTTCCATTTCCTCAAAGGGCTGTCCAAACTAGGAAATAAAAAGAAAATGAACTTGATAAAGAATTGTTGGAAACTTTCAAGAAAGTACAGGTTAACATTCCTTTGATTGATGCTGTGAAGAAAATTCCAAGATATGCCAAGTTTCTGAAGGAGATGTGTACACACCGAAGGGGATTCGTGGTGAGGATAAGGTGAGCCTGGGGAGGAATGTTTCAGCATTGATAGAGCCATCACTTCCCACCAAGTGCAATGATCCTAGGACATTCTCGATTCCGTGCACCATAGGAGAGTATTCATGTTCCAACGCTATGCTTGATTTGGGTGCTTCTATTAATGTGATGCCTCACTCTATTTACTCCTCATTACAGGTCGGTGAACTGAAGCCCACTGGTATTGTCGTTCAGCTAGCAAATCGGAGTACAGCACACCCCTCTGGTGTGTTAGAGGATGTTCTTGTGAGGGTGAAAATTTTAATTTTTCCTGCTGATTTTTACGTGCTTAAAATGGAAGATGATAGGATGAATGGACATGCCCCAATTATATTGGGGCGAACTTTCTTGAAAACCGCTAAAACCATAATTAATGTCCATAATGGTACATTGTCTATGGAGTTTGGTGGTAATATTGCCCACTTCAATATCCTTGATTCCATGAAGCACCACTCAGAAGAACACTCCTCTCTCTCTGTCAATTCAATTGATGTTCTCCATTCCCCTGAAACAACTTATTTTTACTCCCCTGATCCCCTTTCTCAGTTTTCTTCATTGATTGAAATGTTAGGTAATGAGTCATGCATTAATTGTTGTAGCGGTCTAGAGAAAAGTCATGCATATTTGTTAATTGATGATTTCTTGAACACATAGGATCACATGACCATCGATGATACTGCTAAGATTGTAAAAGCTCATTCCTCATCTGAGGATGTTACCATTTATCTGTTAGATGAGATCAGTGACTTCTCACTGTCACACACACTTCCGTCAATCCAAAATCCCCCAGAATTGGAACTGAAACAACTGCCTCAAGAATTAAAATACTCATATCTTGAGAATGGAAACAAGTTTCCCATCATCATTGCTAGTTCACTCCCTCCTGAGCATGAATTGTGACTGCTTGATCTTTTGAGGGAGTATAAACATGCTTTGGGATGGACACTTGCTTACATTCCTGGCATTAGCCCATAAATTTGTACATGTCATATTTTATTAACTGATGAGGCTAAACCAGTGAGGCAGTCACAACGTCAAATGAACTGAAACCTACTTGATGTTGTTAAAAAGGAAGTAACAAAAATATTGGCTGCTGGAATCATTTACCCTATCTCTGACAGCCAATGGGTCAGTCTCGTTCAAGTAGTTCCTAAAACAACCGGCCTCAATGTAATTAAAAATGAAAACAATGAATTTGTTCCAACTCGTGTACAGAATAGTTGGCGTGTCTGTATAGACTATCGTCGACTAAACCAACACACTTGGAAGGACCATTTCTCATTGCCATTCATTGACCAGATGCTAGAGAGGCTAGGAGGGAAGTCCCATTACTATTTCCTTTATGGGTATTCTGGATACTTTCAGATCCATATTGCCCCCGAGGATCAGGAAAAGACAACCTTTACTTGCCCCTTTGGTACATTTTCTTATAGAAGGATGTCATTTGGTCTTTGCAATACTCCAGGTACTTTCCAAAAATGTATGGTTAGTATTTTTTTGGATTACCTGGAGAATTGCATGGAAGTTTTTATGGATGATTTTACTGTTTATGGATCCTCTTTCGATGAATGTTTGAGTAGTGTTGCTTCTGTCCTACGTCACTGTATTGAAAAGAATCTCGTATTAAATTATGAGAAATGCCATTTCATGGTGCGACAAGGCACAGTTTTGGGACATGTTATTTCTGGGGAAGGTATCCAAGTGGAAAAATCAAAAGTAGATATCATTTCCTCCCTACCATTCCCTAAAAATGTTCGGGATGTGCAGTCTTTCCTGGTTTATGCTGGATTTTATCGTCGTTTCATTCGTGACTTTAGTAAAATTGCACTCCCCCTCTCCCGATTACTCCAAAAAGAAAAAGAATTTGATTTTGATAAAAAATGTGAGGAATCTTTCAATAAGTTAAAATGGAGTCTCACGTCACCCCCAGTAATCCAACCACCTCAGTGGGATTTACCATTTGAGCTCATGTGTGATGCCTCTAACTGTGCAGTTGGGGCAGTCTTATCACAAAGGGTCGACCGAGCTCCACATGTCATAGCTTATGCCTCACGTACTCTGGACCCTGCTCAAGGAAACTACAGCTCAATTGAAAAATAATTTCTTGCCATTGTGTTTGCCTTGGCTAAATTCAGGTCATACCTTCTATGGTCCAAAGTCATTGTGTTCTTAGACCATGAAACCCTCCGATATCTCCTAAAGAAACCGAAAGCCAAACCACGTCTCATTCGCTGGATGCTCCTCCTTTAGAAATTTGATCTAGAAATTAGGGATAAAAAGGAACATAGAATGTGGTTGCGGACCATATAAGTAGAATTCTCCCATCCTCGGACATTGACTCATCCCCCTGTATTCCCATAAATGAATTGTTTCCTGATGAGAAATTGTACCGAGTGCAAGATGATATTCCTTGGTATACTGAAATTGTAAATTATTTGGTAGCATCTAGCATTCCTGCTGATTTCACCAAAAACCAGGCTGACCGTCTAAAACATGAGTCTCGTTGGTACATTTGGGATGACCCCTACCTCTGGCGCACATGTAGTGATCAAGTTATTAGGCGTTGTGTTCCCGATAGTGAGTTTCAGTCTGTCCATAGGTTCTGCAACACACTTGCTTGTGGGGGCCACTTTGGTCCCCAACGGACTGCTCGCAAGGTCTTATATTCTGGTCTCTTTTGGCCCACATTGTTTCAGGATGCCCAATAATATTGTACATCTTGTCCCCTCTGTCAAAGAATAGGTAATGTCTCTAAAAGAAATGAGATGCCCCAACAACCCTTACTCTTCCATGTTATTTTTGATGTTTGGGGCATTGACTTTATGGGACCATTCCCCAATTCATTTGGGAACCTTTACATTCTTCTAGAAGTGGATTATGTTTCAAAGTGGGTAGAGGCACGAGCCATGAGGATAGATGATTCCAAGACAATTGTGGAATTTTTGAGAACCCAAATATTCTGTAGGATTGGATTACCTAGGATTATCATCAGTGATCAGGGTTCTCATTTCTACAACTGCACAATGCAGTCTCTTTTGCACAGGTATGGGGTTGGGCATTGAGTGTCTACTGCTTATCACCCATAAACAAATGGTCAAGCCGAAGTATCAAATAGAGAGGTAAAAAAGAATATTGAGAAAACGGTTCATCCAAAAAGAAAATACTGGAGTCTTAGACTCGATGATTCATTATGGGCTTACCGTACTGCATTCAAAACTCCAATTGGCATGTCACCATATCAGCTATTTTTTGGGAAGATTTGTCACCTCCCTATTGAGGTAGAGCACCGGGCCTACTGGGCTATTAAAAAATGCAATTCTAATCTTTCTGGTGCAAGTATTCAAAGGAAGTTGCAGATTCAGGAGTTGAACGAAATGAGAAGAGATTCATATGAGAACTCCCGAATTTATAAGGAGCGAACCAAGGCTTCCCACAACCGTCTCATCCTTCATCATCAATTCCACATCGGGCAGATGGTCCTCTTCTACAATGCAAGGCTGAAGTTTCACCCTAGTAAGCTTCGTTCTCATTGGTTTGGACCTTACATTGTTACTAATGTCCCTCCATTTGGTGTTGTCAAGGTTCAAAATGAAGACACCAAGAAAACCTTCACTGTCAATGGGCAGCGGCTGAAGCACTTCCATGAAGCCATTCCGGAGTCCCCAATGGAGGAACTCCATGTTCAAGAAGTGGTCTATGAATAACACTCACCAGTTTTTATCCTTCCTTCCCACAGTATCTTTTATTACAGTGAGGAAACATCATTCTCTAGGTGTGGGGGTATGGGTACATTCCTGGGTTAGTTAGGAATTTTTTATCATCTTTTTTCTCTTTCTCTTTTTCACTTGTTGCATGGTATTGTCACTTTCCCCACTATTTCCCCCCTCACTTCTGTGCTAAAATGATAATTTTGATGCCTAATTTATCATGGAAAATAATTCCCATTTTATCATTGATGTTATTGAAAATACATGAAGAATTTACCATTTTCAAGTTGTTTTTACATTCAAAAAAATCTGATGAAATGTGCATTTCAGCATGAATTAAACATTGTGGTGTGAATTTCTCTTGAAAATTGGTTTTTGGTCGATGATATGAATGGTTGTATCATTTTGAATCCATTGAAAAGAGTGGTACCCTTTTTTGTGAATAGTTTAAGGGAAAATTGTGTAATTTAATCTCTCTACAAAATTTTTCACCCAACCATGAAGTGTGAATATTTCTTACTTTATTGAAGGTAAATATAAGTTAGGTTAATTTTTCTCTACTTTCCAAATGATCTTTACATACGTTCATTCCTTATCCGATCTATTTCATTATTGTACCAGATTGACCTACGTGTGTGTACCTGTTATTCGACTATTGTACGCCCTAAAAAAAAGGGGTTGTATTTTGGGCTGGTCAAAAACCACCCTTTCTCGACTTTTGATGTTGTTATAACTATTACAATTAGTGTCATGAAGACATCAAACATGGGTTGAGATAAGAGTGTGAGATTTGTTCGAAGTGCAACTTTTGAAAAAAAAATATTGAGGGGAGTGATGAAATGTACAACATATGGGGATATCTAGGTAGGGAGCTTTAGGTTTGACTTCTGGGAATTCTTAATTGAGTGTGTCTTGGAATTTGATTGCAAAGGATGTAGGGAAGGTTCGGTGGAAAGAATCAAGTCAGTAGACTAATTTTAAAACAACTTATATTTATTTAATAGAAAGTGGAAAGAATAGCAGGAAATGTTTGTCGCACACACACGTGGAGAATTGGTGACATGATTAACTTTTGAGTTATTTTCATTGATTGGGATCATTAGTCTCTTTGAATTTCATTTGGATACAATTTTTTAGATGACTTTTTCCATGATCACTGAGAATAGCTCCTCGGTGTGATTTTTTCTTTGATCACAATTCTATCAGAAATTAATTTCTCAAGAATGTTAAATCTTCATGAATTTGGGAATATCTACATGCATAATTTTAAGGAATGTGAATTTTCCCAGGAGTGAAAATGTTTAGGTGTGGGGGTGTGATCGTACCACGATTCACTATTTCATTTTCATCCTTACGCCGCTGTGCTAAACATATTTTGTATTAATAATTATAAAAATATTATCACATTTTTCTTCATGTTTGATTCAATAATTTTGTTCTTATTACTGTTAAATAGGGAAATGATACTTTTTTTGAAAATTACAATGTAGGTGGAGGTGATTTGGAGGTCCAATGATGAAGTCCTTGAAAAATGGGCCAAACTGCGTAGGATCCAAGAAGTTCAGTGGACTCACATTCATTCTGGTACTACACTGTGCGTCCAAATGGGCTGAAATTTTGTGGTCTTTTCCAAAACTCATTGGGATACAACATTAATTGAATAACCCAAGAAATATTCGGCCATTAAGGGGCCTAGCCGACCAGATCTGTCCAACACACCCAATCTGCTCAAGGTCAAAAGTTGTGTGCAGTGATCTATCCATATCTCGTGCTCCACTTATTGAAATGATTCCAAACATTCGGTGGAGATAGTCCAGACGTGGGGATACAACTTTCGAGTTTTCCACAAAACGTGTTAAGACTGTTTGGTAGGCTAAAACAATGTTCCAAGCAGTTTTAGTAAATCTATGTGCCCAAAACCACCTCCCACATTTCCTATAAAAGGGCACCTTGGGCTCCTCATTTGGAAGTTCGACCAGGAGGAAAAGCTCTAGTATTTTGGAGACCCAAGGGAGTACTATAATCATCCAAGAAGTTTTGTAGGCCCCTATTTTCATAGGGGGATCAAGGATGAAGAAGGAGTTTCACCCGAGCCTCCTCCTCTTCACGATGGCGAGCTAAACGGTGGGTGATCATTTTGAGGGAGATACACTTACATGGGAGGGAGTTCCATCACTTGTTCTTCCACTGGTTTTGTATAATTTGTGTGTTAAATATTTCACTTATGATTAATCTCTATTCTCTTCTCCTCTAAATGCATTTGTGTGGTTTAACTTAAGTGAAACATTTTTTATCTCAACACTGATTGGGTTGATTTTTCAAGTGGGGATCTTGGTTTGTTCCGATAGGAAAAGACAAGAACCCTATTAATATCACACATACATAAGATTTCAGTATGTTTTGGTAGCCTTAACTCTGTTATTGAGATCCAATCCTGGAAAACACGATTGTTTTGTCAAGGGTTGGTGCTTTGTGCAACATTTTAAGAGGCAAGAGGGGAATCAAGATCTTGACAACCCTCATCCAATCTAGGACACTCCACTTCATGAAGAATTACCCTTCGCAGAGTCCCTTCCCTATGTATAACCACATCAAAAAAATACCCTTTTCCCAAGCTAGGACACTCCACTTCATGAAGAATTACCCTTCGCAGAGTCCCTTCCCTATGTGGATCACCATAGCTCCACAAGTTCCTTTTCTATGAACCCATTTGCTTCCCAAACACTTCTCTTGTACGACCCTCCAGGTTTGTACGGAGTGATTTCATGGTCCCTTGGGTGGTGCTTCATGTTGCATTTCTTAGCCTTATGCTTCTTTGCATAGTCACTCTAACAGCTATTTCTTCTTCACGTAGCCATGCTAATGTGGGACCCTCAGTGGTTCACTCCACAACATTGCCTCGTCATAGAATTTCTAATTCCTTACCTTTCCCAAGGGATGGTGGGTATCAGTTCTGTAAGTGATAGGGGTACAGAATGAACCTGCCTTGTCTGAGCTGCCTAACGTTATACTACCACGCACTATCACCCTCATCACATGACGTTAAACTGTGGCCTCTCCTCATGCATTATACATAGGGTGCCCCAGCTCGGGCATTCTCTATGCTCGATCATCTCAATGGGGGTGACATCTTTCTCACATGGAATGAGATCCTCTTTGTTGGAGTGGCATCTATCAGTGGGGAAGGGAAACCATCTCAGTGTAAGCCCCTAGCCTTTCTTTTGGGAGGTATCACCTCTTGTCCTCCTCTCTTCTTCCGTGCCAAATACTAGAGGATATATGGGAACCGAGATCTTCATTACTCCGTCCCTTTCCGTGTGGGATTTGTCGTCATCGAGCCTCCATCCTGGAGTAAGTCTGAATCTCCATATCCCTAGTCCACTAACCACGCATAAACCCCAATTTCCTCTTTGGGTCGCTAAGCAAATGTAATCCCCACTCCAATTCCTGCATACACAGTTTTTTGGATGTGATCGTTAGGTCTTTGATACGTCTTGTTTCTCACACCGAGCATGACTCATGTGAGCTTAGAGTAATCATTGACCATGGAATCCTTCCTGGGATGCATTATTTTGTAATCCCCAAACCATAATGACCTACATGGACTTCGATCCTTATCTCCTAGGCATGGTATGTAGGAATCCTCCCTAAGGTTCAAACCCAACACCTACTTGTCCCGACCACTTCACATCGGTTCACCATCATCCCGCATGACGTTAAACTGTATCCCTCATTTTGAACTATGTTGATTTTGATCCTTGAATCCTATGAAAGGTATGTAAGAAGCCTCCCTGAGCTTCAATCCCAACACCTACCTACCCCAATCCCTTCACGTTGGTTCACCTTCGTCCCGCATGATGTTAAACTATATCCCTTATTCTGAACTACATGGAATTTGATCCTTGTATCTTTTTAGAGGTATGTAGGAAGCCTTTTTGAGGTTCAAGACCAACACCCATCAGTCCTAACCACTTCACAACAGTTCTCCCTCATCCCGCATGACGTTAAACTATATTCCCCATTTGCGTACCACATGACATTAAATTGAATGCATTCAAACAACATGGGATTTGATCCTTGTCTCATAGACGGGGTACGTAAGAAGCCTCCCTGAGGTCCAATCCAAATTGATGGTAATACGTTGTGATTCCTAACTAGGGGTAAGCCATTAGAACCCTAGTCAGCGGTAAGCAGTTTCCAACCCCAGGTAGCGGTAAGCCGTTGTCAACCCCAACCAGTAGTAAGCCATTGTATCCCCAACCAATTGTAAGCCGTTATAGTCTGCAATTGATTGTAACACGGTGTAGTCCCCTTTGCTGGGACCCATATCTATGGTCCTCCCCTATGGCATCAGACCACCCCGAGCTGCTAACCACACATAAGCCCTAGTATATCGTCAGGTTTTTGTCCTATGCGTACACACCAATTCTATACCCCCATCCAGAACAATGTGGACCTTGATTTCATGCCTTGGGGATAAGTAGGAATCCTACCTGAGGTTCAAGCCCATCACTCATGTCCCATCGTGGTCTCTCCCTCGATACTATGTGTTTCGGGATGGTCATGCCCCAACCTGGTGGTTCTACCTCTTCCGGATCCCATCCATGCATCCATTATAATGGTTCGCCTCCTCAGGTGTCCCATCTCTACAACTAACTACGTGGACATTTATTCCTTTCCATGGGGATACGTAGGAAGTCTCTTCGAGGCTCAATACTAACCTCACTGCCATCCTCACGTTGGTTCCATCTCATTCTCCATCCATTATCAACCATCCATATCCATCCTGATTCTTACCCAGGCCTCCACATCTTAGTGAGATCATGTCACCCTGTTTCTAACTACTCCTTGAAGCAATCAGGTAACTAACCAAGCGGTATCCGCAACATCAGTGTTCCCTCCTGGGGTTGCACCCATCAGATACACTCTTATATGTGTTCTGATCAGTCTAATCTGTCTCTTCTAGAAGTTAAACTCACGGTATAACCATTGTTAAACATGAGATGCTGAGGAAAACCTCAGAGACATGCCTATGGAATATAATTCCTCGTACTCAATGTGGGATTCCTTTCCCTTCTGTTCCCTTGATAAGACTTTTCAAAAGAGGAATAAAACCCAAACACATCAGTGTTCCAGCATCCAGACACTCCAGAAATGTCCAACATGACTACTCCCTCGACCAAAGGTCACTTCCATAACTAGACCCCATTGAATGTCAAGACGGAGGCAGTGTAATTAACTGGAATCCATGAATACATGGCAAAGGGAAGAGTTTCTCAGAAAACGTCTTATGTCTATGAGGGAGACTTAGACTAGGAAATGAGTTCCACGGAGAAATCCATTGATGGAGTAACTGACATCCAATCATCTTGTTTTGATCAAGGAATAAACATCCCTGAATAAGCGATAGATGTTTCCCACCATTGGAAAGAGGGAATGTGTGGGAACAATAGTGCGTTCTCAATAGACAGATGTGTGCCCCGACGAAAGTGTCAAAAAAAATATTTTATAGACTATATATATAATGTGCACACCTATGAGTTTTGGGGTTTTGGAACGCACCTTATTTTTTTTGTTTCCTTCATTAGGGATTTAAGTGTTTCCTTGTTTCATGACCATTATGAATTTAGTTTCTCATGATGTTCAGTATGGGTGACCATTAGGTTAGTGATTTGGTAATACATAGGTATATTTCATTTCGGTTGTTGATCCCTCAATATTTATTGATTTTTATAGTTCTACATGGGAAATGTTTTTGATATTGAGGTTCTATTTTATCCATTAACTATGGTGATCCATGTAAAGTGCCTTTATAGTTTCTTGTTGTGTCATGCTCATGATTTATCCATTTTGGAAGTGTTGTGTATTATGCTTGATAATGGATCAACCATATGGTTAGTGAGTTCCATGAGGTTGGTATTCCTTGGATAAAGTGATAATTGGGTTCTTTAGGGTTCCTAAGGGATCCTTTGAATGTCTTTTTATGTGTTATCACAGTTCATGCTTCCATAAAGGTGTA
>CAUJRU010001800.1:0-54391 GCA_963277665.1 Viscum album
ATGATATATATTCATACATATATATAAATATTATATTAAATAATTTTTTTTACATTCAGGGTATGTTTTTTTAGAATGATTAAAGGATTAATATATTCTTGTGTTTAAAAAATTAATTTTTTAAAAATAATGTTTCATCAATTTTTCATTAATATTTTAAAATTATTTTCTTCCACTTATAGAAATTGATTCATGAAAATTTGTTTCCATGATAGGATGAAAGAGCATAAAATTTTTAATAGGTGTATTTTATTTTTGGTCAATATAAAGAGTTATCAAATTAAAGTTTCCCCATGGTAAGAGTAAAATATGTAAAATAGGATTAAAACATTGGGTCAAAAATATAAATATTTTATAATAGTTTCCATTATCCTATTTTAATATTAGAGTTCATCCATGTCTGTCAATTTTTCTATTATATTACCACGTAGTTCCTTAATTCATTGAATATGATTTTCATATTATATTTAGAAAAGTATAAATAAAAAATTTCTACCCAATGACAGTAATAGAAATAATATTATAACATATTTATAATAATATAATAATTATAAAAATAATTTTTTATTTTAAATATAAATTATTTTGTTATCATATTAACTTATTTCATTTTTATTGATCTAGTAATTAACATGAACAGTTATGTAACACCGAAATTATGATAATTTATTTTTGTCAAAAAAATTATTATATATTAAGAATATTTAAAGTAAACCAATTTATGATATATTCTGTGATAAAATAAATATTATAGATAAATACTAAATATTATGGATGTGTATAAATATTAGATTAAATTCTATCTTTTTTGTTGTTGTAAAAGTAAAATTTTATGAATTGTTTTTAAATTTACATTTATGATATTTTGTAGTACATTATAATTTATTTGATGTTTTATAATTAATAAAAATAATATCTTCATCCATGTGAGTTGAAGGATGTTGAAAATATCAACCATGTAAAATTTATGTGTAATTTTTCCATTATTTCTATCATTATTAACACCTTATTATTGAAATATGTTTTACCGTGGTTAAGGTCATCAAAGAATAGTAATGGTTGAATAAAAATAATATGGTTTAAAATGAAACAAATGGATTCAAATTTCATTTTATGGTGTTCTTTATATAATATAATCTGTTTATTATAATTCATTCCCATTTTGATGTATTTTCCTTGATAATTTCATCATTATATTTAAAACTTTGAATAAATTCTATGTCTACTCTATCAATCGATTATACTAGGACACCCCAAATTTCTCTACATTACACAACATTTGGCATTGTATCTTGACCATACCATTCTTAATGATCCTCTAAAAATCCTTAATCACGTTACATAGGTTCTTCAATTCCCAACGGTCAAACCCTATGATCATTAAGGGGGGATCTAGAGGAGTTCTTTCAAAGAAGTGGCAACCACTTCAACTAGTTACTTTATTTTTCATTACATATTTTTGAAAAAAATACATCATTAATATAAATCACAAAATAATTAATTCTGTATCCTAAATATTTTGAATAATATTATTATTATGAAATAACCAAGATCTAATGTTTTCCACTCAAATTAGAGGAAAATGTATCGCTCATGTGAACATACGACTTATTGTATCCTAAGAGTTATATAATTATTTATTCATCATAATATTATATGTATGAATATTATGATGGGAAAAATGTTTATATATGTTAATTATGAAATATTCATACTTATGTAATTATAATAACATCTATAATTTTTTACCTTTAAATCTATTGGAAAATGATTTGATTGCTCAAGTGTATGTGTCGTTTACCACCTCCATGAAGTGATGTGATTTGTTTTACATTTGTTTCATTAGTTGACTATAAATATGGAAATATTAGATGAATTTAAAGGATATAATAATGATTCTATAATATCTAATTATTATTTAACTTTTTCACCATCCTTGATAAATAAAAAACCACTAATGTGTAGTTATGACCTATCGTAACCATGAACGGTGCAATTATTTTTTCTATCCATAACTTTTACGGATGACTCTAAATACATATATAGTAAATATATATAATATTTACATCACTATTGATAATCTGTATAAGATGGATCCATGATCAATATACAAGGTCAAAAACTACAATATATAAATCATATATGAAAATCTAGAACCTATCACCAGAAACATTGATTTTAATAAATAATTGATAATAAATTGGTGAAAAATGATCATATGTACTTAATATATGGTATGATATATCTGAGTATTATTATTGAATATAATTATAAGATATATATTTATTTATTTTACAAGATATTTGATAAATTATTATTGATATTGGTAATTTGGTATGGTATATATGTTACAGTCTCTTTATTTATCAACAATACTTATAAATATGTTTTCAATGATGAAATATTATGATAAAAATATCAAGTATCTCAATAATTTTGATATCCATTGCTATTTTTAGAATATATGTTTTCTGTAAAATTTTCCACTTTATGTAATCAATATTACAAAAGCAATTTATTTTATAGAAATCCAATATTATTTCTCACTTCAGTGCAAAATCCATTTTATAATATAATCATTTTTACTAAAAATATAATGAAGAACATTTTATATTATCCTATTATTTTTTAATGTAATTTTTATCAATGATTAGTTTTATGATTTTATAAAAAAAATTAATCTTCTATTTTTGTTCTGAAGGATGCATGTTTTGAATTTATTTTAAAAAATTATTGATGGAATGTTTGGAATTATCTTTTATGGAATGAACCAAATTCCCAATATTCATTACATATTAATGATTGTAATTATTATTTATATGTTTAATATATTAATTAAAACGGAATTTGTATTCAATATATTTTTTAAATATTTTACTTTTAATTATTTGTGGATGTGGATATGTTATTTTCAATAAGATTGTTTTAATAATATTATAATTGTTTTCATTAATGAGAAGAACCATTATTTTTTTTACTTTTATTCTACTTGGGATATATTATATAGATATAATAAATATTCATTATATATTTGGTTTAATATTATTATGACATGATTTTTATGAAACTCATTTCATTTCAATGATTTATGATATGATGAACAAATGAAATTTTTACGAAACCAATTACTTTTGGAAGGGTTACATATGGTTAAATAGTTGTGAAACATTTCTCTATTTCAGGGTTTTTATAGTATGAATGATTTATGATAATGTAGAAAACCTATTTATTATTTAAATTAAGTGATGTGTGGATCCAAAATAATATATCCATCCATTTAATTGGGTAAATATGGAAATCTAATGGAATAAACATGGATAAATAGGGGTTACACCTTTTCCCACAAGAGACTCTACAATATATGATTGTATGGGGAGTGAAATTTCACAAAAAAACTTTTTTGGGGGGTGAAGCCAATCCACATTGATAGTATCAATAGAAATCCTTAAAAACTACATAAATTATTTTTTATAATTTTGTGTTTTCCGCCTAAATATAATTTTACCAAAGATATGCTCTCATAGATCATGTTCTCTTATTCATCTATGATTAATTTTATAAAACATAAAAAAATTATAATATGAATTAATATCAAGATTTATGACATAAACAGCGCAATATTAAAATATTAATCTCATTTTCACAGAAACTTGTAGTAATTTTATGTTGAAATTATCACTGATATCTATATTATTTAAAAGTACATGTAATATGATCTCACAATTTATTTTCATTCTATTCCCTAGGTTATAATGAATGTTATTATGTATTATTTTTCTAAGAAAAGTGAATTTTATAACGAACTATGTTAGAGATGATATATTTAACTTATGAACCAATTTTTTAATTATCCATGTTTCCATAAAAAAGGACAACATGATTCATGCATGGATAATTACGTAATGTAAATAATTTTCATCTTTTATGATGTGGTATCTATTTTTTAGGATTAAGGATATCCAAGAATCTGACACCACATCATAGAGTGTATAATGATTCCAATATCTCTCTAATAATAACACTATTAGGATATCATTAAATTGAAAACATTTTACTATTACTTATACACATAATCAGGTTACTAATATTTAAAAACATCCACCATTTGTATATATGTTTTATCATTCCTCCTTTCTTTAGCTAGTTCTCTAGTACGAATTAGTATTCATTTTATCTATAATATTTGGCCACGTTAATCACTATAGATTTTTTTTCTACATATTAGTCTATAGGAATAATGCATACAACTTGGTTTCCATTCCCTACTCACCATTTTAGACCTTATATTGAATCCGCTCATCTTTCTTCCTGAATAATTCAATGAGGCCCTATAATATTTATGCATCTAAAAAATCATCATTATTTGAAAGTTATGAATTATATAATAGAATAACAAAATTTGTTTAGATCTCACATCAATATCTGCTTGTTAATCTAAAATAACACTAGATATTTTCATATTATATACTTCTTTAATATCTTGTACCCTAATGATGATACCAGATTTTAAATAATAAATCTACATTCTCTTTATTAAACCTCATGAAACTCACTTATTCTTCATTTAATATATTCTTGGTTTACATTGTTCTAGTCTCCAAAATCTCACTCGTGTTATTTTTTTATATAGGTCACCAGAAAATAATATTTACTATATAAAAAATAGATAATTCTTACAATTATGTTCTCAATATCTTTATATATGTTTTCTCACATGGTTAGTATTTGGGTATCTCTAATGATTACATTTTTCTTCTTATCACCGCAGATGTTTTATCCTATTAGATGATAGGATTCATCTTCTCTTCTAATGTCATTATCATATATATCAAACAATATATCATATAAATTATTATAGTATTCCTCAAAATTCATCATCATAAAAATTACTTTCAATAAATTGTCCTTGTTAATGTATTAAGATCATATCTAAAATGATTATTCCTCTTTTTTTGGTTTCATCTGATGTACAAATAAATCTTTAATATTAATAAAAACTTCACTATCATCATTTAAATTATAATTTAATTCATGTACATTATCTCCCAATTACTAAATAAATTCATTAAAATGTTATTATGATATTGAGAACGTTGATGCACAGATTGAGCATCATCATGATTTCATCTTCTTCCATTTCCCTCTTTATCATCTCGCCTTTTATTTTTCCTTTTATAGGTTGAAGGACAAAAAAATATAATTTTTTGAATTAATCAAAAAACCAATAATGTGGTTTTTATGTTTATGAAAGTTCAATATAACATTTACATTTGATAATTTAATTATTTAGAATATTCAAGTAATGTAATGCTAGGATTATAATAATGAAAAAATTGTCCTTAATGTCTATACTAAATTGAATAAATTTTATAAGGATAAAATGATCCTTAATGGATTATCAATACAAATCCTCCACAATAGATAATCATCATAGGATAATCCCCATAATATTTACCAAAATTATATATCCACATGCACAAGTGTTGATAATCCATACTATAAATTTCCTAAGATATTTATGTCATATTTATAATACACAACCTTAATTAGATATATATATATATAATTTATTTTTTCAAATGTAAATTTCCAATGAATGGAATTAATTCCACTACATTTATCTCATCATTTATATCAATCCATTTATTTTGACCTCGTGCATAAATTCATATATGTACATGAAACACTATATATCATTATTTCAAAATTGGTTGAGGTGGAACGATAATAATTTTCTGGGGGATTATCTATGTCTATACTGTTTTCACATCAGGTCACTACTCTCATTATTGATGGCTGCTATCATTTTTTGTAAACTGAACAAAAAACACCCAACTTCTCCCGCATTCATGAAAGGAGGTGTCAATATAAACTATCATTATAAATGAATAAAAATATAGGGGATTCATATCAATGAATCTTAGGAACACACATCAGTTTAGAGGGTGGGAGCTCAAGATAATATCATCTTATAAGGGATAATTATTTTAAACTATGGGACTCAATTATTGATGTTAACTATAATCTTGATACATTCCAAAATCTCATTATATGACTGGTGGACCTAAATCTATAGATTAATTATTTTCATACATTTATGGGAAGTCCTACATACAACATTGATACGCCAATAATGAGAACATATATATGTATAATATGTCATTTATATTTATATTTTTGTTTCTTCGGTATGGATTTTTGTATGATATTATGATTTAATGTCACACAATTATATGGTCTTCATTTTATTTTTATCCATGCATGTGGTAGATGTTTGTGGGGGTTTTGATCATTCCCATGATAGAGGATTTCTATGTATGCTTATGAATTAAATCATCACACATTGAATTATAGGACACTAACTGTTACCATTCATTCATTTTACGGTAATGTGACACGACACACACTATGTAGTTAACTATTGTATGATAAGGAATGAAAGGGGAATGAGTCCTGGAAATCATTGGTGTTGGTCATATTTTGGAATATCAAAATCTTGTTAATAATTATCAATATATGGAAAAAATTATGGGTTAATATTATATGAAATGTGGCCTTCTGAATATTTCCACCATTGGTAATATGGCCTGATGAGTGTAAAAGGGAATGGCATAGAGGTAATATATCCTCCAAATATGAGGGTTTGATTGGAATTGTCTGGGATATGGCCCTCCACATAGAGGAATTACTACATTGAAAATAGCGACCAATAAGGAATGTTTCACATGGTATATAGTTCTAGATAAAAGGGATCCCTACCTCATGGGGACACATACATGTGATTGAATGAAATAGGTAATTTCATATTGAGTATGACGCCAGGACAATGAGGATAGAATATAGATGATGTTGAGTTTGAACCTCAAAGATTTTTCCTATGGATCCCAATGAAATAATAATAACAAACAATAAAGTATTTCTGACAAAATTTACGGATATATAAGAGAAACATATAATAGAGTTCAAATACATGTGGTGAAGACATTGTTTTTATATAAAATACTTATGAGTATGTGAGTAGACATATTTTCTAATGGATTACTATTAAAATATAGGATAAGTAAATATATATATATATATATACATATTCATCTAACTTTTAATATTATATATGGGGATAGATCCATGGAATGGTTTCCTTCCGATCGTATAAAGATATGAATCGAAGAAATCACTGTTTCTAATTCAATAATTATTTTTCATAAATTAATATAAATGTACACGATTAAGTGGGGATAATGAATTAAATTTTTCTCTATAGACATTATTTTGAATATCTACCATTGATGAAATGACTCATGGTAAAATTTTACTTTTTGAGAAGGAGATGATATAGTCTTGGATTACACCTAAAAATGAGCCCCATAATGGAGGATGTTTAATTTGGAATATTACATGATCATCAAAAATCATTTCGAAAACATGATTCATGCTCAGTCTGAGAAAAGACAATGTCTAAAATTAGATACATGAAAGAAACTGTGAAATTATAATTTAAATGTGATTACACAATATGGATTACTAAATGAAATATGTATTAGGATGTGAAACTAATAATGAATTTTTTGGTACATTTATGACTCATGAGGAATATGTACACATCATGAAAAGAGTTGGGATTATAATATACTAGATGCATTCCTCATCTAATGATTGATGATGAAAGATATTAAATCTTATTTTCAATATGGCCATATGGTAAATAAATATTATGTACATAGACAAAAGTGAATTCCCATGGAATATATGTTTTCCTTAGTCACTATGTGCTATGAAAATATAATTGGACCCACTATGAACATAGACCTATAAGAAATAAATATTATACACTCCATCCAAATTTATTCCCATGGTATGTGGTTATTCTTCATCCAATAATGGATAAGGAAGTATAATATTTTCATCACATTTAATTTGAATAATGATTGTTTATTATTATTGAAAATGATGATTTCTCTCCCATGAAACTATAAAATGGTTAGGAAACTACCTGGATGCTTGGGGTTATAAGATCAAATGATCATAATAGGGGTGGGATATTTCCATATAAATTTCATATTGACTGTCATGTAACCCATGGATTTTTATGTGATCCTTTTATAATTATGGAGTTGTGATATCATATAATTATGAAGTGATTGAGATGTTTTTATATATAGAATAAGTGGAGTAGTCCATTTGAAAGTATGGATTTAGGGGGATCAAGTGGTTGTATTTTGGTTAGGCTATCTTGTAACACGATAAGTGTTTATTGTCACACCATTCATTAGATGATTATTATTATGATGTTAGTTACCTGTGTATTCTCTAAAGAGATCAACATTATAATTTAATCTTTATTTTGTTCTTTCATTGGATTTTCTTAATCTTCTTAAGGGAACCATTGGTTAGTTTTATTGTCAATGGGATCCAGTATAAATTCTTCTTTTATGGAATGGAATCTACAGATGGGGTTTAAAGGTGTTATAAATTATATACATATTTTAGGGCCCTTACATTACATTGATTTAGTCCATAGACCGTGTTTTTTTTAACTGGAAATTCTCCAATCACATATCACAAAAGTATCACATAATCAATAGTGAGGATGATACAATCTATCATTGGCATTGTTTTTTTGAACATTTCATGATAAAAAGACATAGTGGGTCAGTTGGACATCATGATATTAATTTTTATCCCCACATCATCTGATATTTAGTGATTGGGTATTCCTTTATCATCAATAGTTTGTTGGGTGATTTATTTTTTGATGCTGTGGTGCTTATGAAATCATCTAAATATAACAAATTATAAATAAAATATGACTCACAAATAAGGTACACGATATGATATCCATGAAGGTAATTACTAAAGCTTCAATATGATGTTTTGTTGTCAAAGCATCTGTGATATTATCATTTTTATCTTCTTCTCTATTTAAAAAGAATATTTTCTCCATAAATATGAAACTTCACTCAAACATGACCCTCGTATTGTATACATTACAACATATAAAAAATATCACAGTCTAATCTAAAAAATATATGTGTCTATAACTCTATCCCCATGAATCCCATAATAGACTTCATATATCTCAATAACATCACATGGTATTCATCCATTAATGAGGATGTAGAATTATCAAGGACTAACCATATTCTATTTCACAAAATAAATGAATATGATTCATTATATATAGCTTTGCGTTGTATTCACTCCCTCTCCTTATGTTTGTGATGATATTTATAGAGTATTCATCATTTCTATTCATTCAAATCATTTGTAAAATAACATTTTTAAAATTTAATAATATTTTTCACATTAAATATCTAAATATTGTCGTGATAGAACAAATATTCTCATATGAATACAATTACATTTTTCGTAATCATACCCAACATCATATCTTATGGAGACAAACTGGGCATATGATGTTCCCTAAAAAACCTATAATATATTTCCTACAATATATGACATATTCATTACTAAACAATTACTTCTTATGCATTCATGTACATCTTCTTGTGTGGTGGTTGTAGAATATGCCTTTTATTTGAATTACCTAATGTCATGAGGAATCATATATATAATCTCAATTTATATCAAGAAAACACATTAGGTTTGATTTCATACTGATTAGTGAAGATATCATGATTCACTGATAGAAATTTTGATTATAATATCATACCATGATGAGTCTCGAGTTGTTGATAGTCGAGGATGATGAGGGTCTATACATGGAACCCGAATTAAATCTATATAATTAAGTGTTTGATAAATATTATTAAATTCTTAGAAGTCCCACATTGGTTTTGTGTGCCTACGTCACTACAATTAATATTATATAATGTCACATAATTACCTTGATGATTTACCAATATAGTCTCTATAAAATACTTACCTTTATGAGTGTTTTGTCACATTTCATGATCGATTTGTTTTTGCATATACTATCCTAACAATGCATTGGTAGTCCATTATGAAAACTCGAAGTCAAATGGAATGTTGAGGCCCTATTATTTATTAAACAAGACTAAATATTATATGGTTAATTAAAATAACTTGTGTGTTCCATCAAATAAAATTTCAAGTCCATAATAAATTTCATTATTAATATTCCCAAAATCATTCATGAAAACGTAAATTAATTTTTAATTGTATTCAATCAAATAAAATCATCATATAATGTAGCCTTTATAGGAAAAAAAATTATTTTTCATCACATAATATCATTTAGATGGTTTTATTTCTTCAACATATAATTGGAACATGTCATGAGAGTAGTGAAAGTTTTCAAAATCACTATACGTGTCATTCTATGGCTAGGTGTGCAAAACACATATAGTGGTGCCAAAAAGTTTACCCCCAAAATCGAATTAATTTAGAAGGAATATAATTTGAATCTAAGGTAAATATTGGGCACATTTATTCATTTCATAAATAATTAGGGGGATTATGTGCCTGATTCACTAGAAGTAGCGTAGTCAAAAAGTGGAATATTTCAACTCACAAATTTTTGGAAAACCTTTTTCCCCAATGAAAATTTTTTTAATGAGATCCATAAATATTGTACAATTTGAACAAGATCCCAAAATCCATAATATCATATGAAACCCTCTTAATTGTTTCTTAAATTTGGGCATTGGTAGAGACACTATCATCAATATACTAGATTATGATTATTTGGAAATTAGTGATGATATCCTTATGTGAATTGATACTAGAAGATTATTTGTATAGACACAATCATTGATACATTATAGTTGGTAAATTTAGTAAATGATGTTGAATACATCATAGGAGTTGAAAAAATTTAATAATAAGAATAGAAACCATAAATTGCACTGTAGAGTTGGTCTACATGGAATTTTTTATGAATATCTTTTTGGTGCGGCTCATGGAATTGTATAGGTATAGACATAATCACCGATAAACTATAGTTAAATAATTTAGAAATTAAGGAAAATTATATTAATACAAGTGTATTTTTTGTGATCATATGTTATGAAAATTAATCTAATATATTTTTTCAAATTCAATAACCAATAAAGAAAATTTTTTATTTTGTTCGGATCATATGGTGGGTTCCATCAGCTTTGGCAACAAAAATTCAATGAATAACTAGGCATTAGGGGATGATGTTTTGAAAATTCTATAGTTTTTTATATTATATGAAAAATATTTTGGCATCATTCCTTACTGATTTTTTTCTCCCTCTTATGTATTATTTAGATGTTTTCCTGGAGCATTGCTTTTCTCTTTGTTTTTCATTTGGTTGTACAAACACATTATACCTCATGTAATCACCAGAATTTTAATTTTTGTCAATAAATATTGGGGATCATGGATTTTAAAACAACTTCTGAGCCTTTATGGTATATCTAGAAATCATATTGTGTATATAAATAAATTTTTCTTATTCCACCATATATAGTTATTCTATATAGATAGATAAATAACATATTTAATTTCAATTCAAAATTATTCCTAGATTAGTCTAGGGGAATGATTTATCTATAGTGGGATTACAATTTCCTATTTTCTCCATAAATAGTTTATGGTCTAGAATGATCTATATATCATTCCATTAATAATTAATGTGCATCCATGTTTTCCCAATGAAGTCCAGCATTCAAGGTATAATATCTTTGACCAAGAGGATATGTAGTCTATATAGTATATCATTGAATAAAACCTAACTTGAATGAGAACACAATGATATATTTGAATATAGTTTCATGAAAATTTGAGCATTATTTAAGGTTATAGTGCATTGAAAAATGAAGTGATTCAATTTGGATATTACACTAACAGAAAAATGATTATGAATGAAATTTCAACTTCCTACTAGATGAATGGGTATGATATTGTTTTTCAAAAAGTTGAGGATATAAAATCAACCTGAATTACATGATTATTTTGGGTTTTTTGATCCCATAATAGACTAAAACTAATAGATATGAGATAGGAAAAGTTGATAAAGAATTATCATTGTCCAAATTAGAAAAGAGGGTTTTCCTGTATTATTGTCTGGGTGTATAAATGATAGAGGTACTCCCATCAAGAATAGATATTATTGGATGATAGTATTATATGGTGTTTCAATGGTGGAGTCATATCGAGGAATCTATACATATCCAAAATATTTTCCCCATTATAACATATTATATTTTCTATGTATAATTTTTATATATTATATGGATTATTATAGATAAGTGGAACTAAGATGGTGTGCGATTTCAATGTTCAGTGAGATTATAACAAATGTCTGAAAAAAAAATCAATATTTCATAGCACGTAAATGAAAGTATCTTAATAATGAGAAATAACTCTTAAATGGGTTCCTGAATCAGAAGTACAAGGACACTACTGAGATTATAATACTGGATTTACCAATGGCATGACCTAACATTCGTAATCATCGGTTATTTGTGATAAATTCAACATGGGTGCGAAATGAAGAAAAAAAATTTATTAAAATTATATTAATTTAGTTTTTTTATGTTGGGATGTGATTTATCCTTTAATAAAATATTTTTCATAGATCAATGGATAGCCCCAGAATCCTAGAATTTTATGTTGACATTGTAAACAGAATATAAGGTGGATCCTTCCGATGAACAACGACGAATCCTCGGATCGATGCTCGTAAAAAACTGATCCTGAAAGATCTAATCAATGATGACGATACAGAGAATTTTTTTCATCAGTGAATGATCTAAATCAAGGAGTGGAAGTTGATTTATTTCATTCATCCTTCTTATTGGTTCCTAGGATAATCACATACCAATACATGAAAATATTATCCCACAGATCGATCATATTTATGGGATGTGAATATTTTGTGAGTTCATTGGGATTTATTTGTTTATTTTATAACTAAAAATACCCCATTCATTATCATTGGACAAGAAATATTATATAATGATGATAAAAATTTTATAATGTTCATTTCACTATCCATTTGTCATGTTCATCGTTGTTGGATCCCAATACTCGTGGAATGACATTTCTTGCAAGTTCTAAACACAAGCGAACCCCCTAATTTGAGGAAAATCAACAACTGAAGTAGGAAAATTGTAGATCAGCATCCAATGATATTGGATCAAGTACCACTTCAATTTTTTTCATCATAGGAGGAATGGTGGTACATTTAATGGGCCACCAGTGCATGGCGGAGGTTTGTTGTGGTTGCTGCTGAGCCGGAGGTGTCAGTATAGGTGGATGATGTGGGTGGCTGAGTGATACTATGGAGGCTGATGAAGTGGACGAATGGGACCAGAGGCATATGTGGAAGTGGAAGAGGTGGTGACAGAGACACAATGGATGTAGCATATCCGGAACAAGTCATATATTTAGTGTCCGGGTGGGTTAGATCATGGTTGGGTCAACATGTCGAATTTGGGTCATGCTATCAGGTCATCTTCGGCTCAGGTTATACCCAGGACAGATCTTGAGAAATTTGTGAGGTTTATCATTACAGTAGATCACAATGATCAAATGATGTAGTGCATGTGGTTCCATGACAACAGGAACAATAGTGAGCACAACATCATGTGACCAGTTCGCGTGTAGACTACCACACTAAATGATCAGGTGCAACTGGGGGACTGACCATGTCGGTCAATCCAGGGGTGATGGATCCCTGAATTTTGTGGACCAAATATGGTGATAGGTGGACTGACCAAGGAAAAAGGTGCACCAACCATAGAACTATCTAAATTGAGTACAATAGAAGGTGGGCCTACCATAGAGGTAGGTGTAAAAACAATTATATTATGTTATCTAACCGATGTGGTAGGTCTGTAGGCCCTAGTACGTCTGCGAGAAACATCTTTCAAATTTTCATAACTTCGAAATGGATTTTCCAATCGATGAGCCATATCTGGAATTCAGAAAATAATGTTGGGAATGATATTTTGAGAAATATTTTGTTTTTTTCTTTGTTTTGAGTAGTATAGGTAGAGTGTATTACCATTGAATTTTCCATGAGGTTACTATGTGACATTACATCCATATCAATGGGTTCTAATACTAGCTATAGGCCAGGTATCAGATAGAGTTGTAGATTCCCCCTCTAGGACTGGATTGCGGTCATCTATCATCCATGGTGAATTCTATGGATATTGAGGTACCTCCTTAAACATGGAGTCTATCATCTATCAAGAATTATGTATCAATAGGATTTGTGGAATCAATAACATATGATCACCTATGTTGCGAGTTGATACTGCTAGGGTTTTTGGTGTCCCATATGTGTACTGGGAGTGACACCCTCTCTGTGTATCATAGTATTCTAAAAACAGGGTGTTCTCATAGTCTAGGGTCTAAATGATCTATACCACACCATCGAGTGTCCCTGATGATATAAATAGTTTTGGAGTGAGTTCTCCTAGAACAAGTTTTCTTCATCCAGAATCATGTGGTTTATAGTTTTTTATGACCAACTAATTTTGAGGGGTCTCTCTTGAGTGTATATGGTTGGATTTTACTTTATATACTGTCATACTATATTTATGGGATTTAAGTTGTATGAATTCATTCGATCAGTTTCATATGATTTCATCATTTTTTAATCATGTATATGTGTGTGTGTGTTTTGTTACATTAAGATAATTCTACTCATTTGTGTTAAATTTCTATTCGGTTCTAGTCACCAGCCCCTAGAATATCAAAGGTAGTCATGGGGTTGTCATGACATGGTCCCCTCTTAGACTATTCATAACAGAGTGGTATCAATGGATCATTAGTTATAAATTTGGATTGGGAGTCTATGATGTTGGTTAGGGGTAATAGAATTAAGGGTTTTTTATTTCATCTTTCATTCTAGGGACTCCAATGATGGTGTAGCGACCAATGTATCCATCCACCAGGACTCTAAACACCTTCTTTTTAATTTAGTACACGAGAAAACTTATTGTAGGGGAAATGAATTGTACACACATTATGTTGGAATGGCTGGGTCATCCATGTCCTTCTTGAGTCAGCTTTCCAGATATACTCTACTCATCAAGGTAAATCCTGTTTTATTTCAATATGAATCTAGGTGGACAGCCAGCCCAGATTCCACCACCTGATCATGATGATGACCAACCTAATGATGTTGCATCAGTGTAATGGAATGTACCAGAGATAGAACCTCTGGCTAGTTTACATGATACACCACTACCCTCCGAGTAGAGGCTTCTACCTGCACATCAGGATAAATATAAACTCATGATGAGTGTATTTATTGAGTTTTAGAGGATAAAAACTCCTTGGGTTTGTTTTCTTCCAGAACCATAGATAGATGAAAATTGGAGAGAGTTAGTCAAGGAGATTTTACACCATTTGAGGAAGAATGATGATCATATGGATGTCCATACATTGAGTCTTATTGTGGGCTATACGGGAAGATGGGGGAGCTTGGTGACTCAGTTAGAGGATGAGACATCTCTTTCATGGAAATAATTTTACTGTATCATTATATAGATGTTTTATCCAGCCATGTTGTGATTGATACACATACATGATAACCTACATCTACTACATGGTAATATGGACAAGGTATATTATTAAGAGAAGTTTACTGATCCTTTACACTACTAATGGGATATGGTAGAATACTAGTTCATCAGGGATTAGACCATTGAGATGGGATTATACAGGAACATCAGGGCATTATTGGTCCACCATAGCACTTCTACCCTTGTTAGAGAGATCCTCATTCGTGTAATGTTTTCTATAAGAGAAAACTATAGTATTCGGATAAAACAATGGGAACCTGACACCTAGGACCTCAAAAATTGGAAGTTAAAGGTGGTTATAGGGATCCAAAAATGTTAGAAGATTTTGGATGTAATATCAGGTATCAGGGTCCGTGCTTTAGGGCTCTCAGGGAAGCTAAAATAATCCATGGGCTATGCGGTATTTCTCATGCAATGGTCGAGGACATCTTTTACAAGATATATAGGCTTGTTGTATAGCTAGTCAGTATATGGGTGAAGGACTCCCTAAAAACTCATGGGTAATTGAGTAGGGTGGTCCATAGGGAGGAGTATTTGATAGAGGGAATGGAAGGGTAGAATGAGGTGGTTATATGTTTAACCTATTACCCCCACCACCCTAGTTGGTCCACACCTGGCTGTTGGAATGGTGGAAATGGATGAGGCCAGTTGTAGCCTGTAGAGGCCTATGACCCTATGCCTCTATGGATGATATGAGGTATGATATATGTATTAAATAAATTAACTATATTATTGATAGAAATGTTCAATTCATTATTTTCGTTCCATGAATCTTGATCAAGACTTAATGATTTAGATTGAACCATTGACTCAACCCTTACTCTTAAAGCACCTACTAGAGGAGACTCGATGATCACACAACAGTTCCAATAGTGTGACCTGCTGTAGTAGGTGATAATTTATATTGGGATATTTTCGTAGCATCATGAAGTATTTACTATTTCATTCTTATAGTGGACTAGATATCCAAATTTGCAGCTTAGATTGGTTGTATTGTGCAAACAGTGTGGTGTGTCCATAGTTATGGGGCCAGGTTTTCATTTGATTGTGAAAATGAAATCCAGATAGCATATGAAAGCCTCATTCATAGTATGGTGTAGCTGATTACTCAACGGTTTTGTAGACGGACCCTCTGGGAATTTGATGTTATGAGTCTTCACCTTTATCTAGTGGTGGAAAAGTATGAAGTACTCTTTCTTGAAAATTTATATGCATACCTCTCGATAGAGAGATGTATTTATCTATTTATCTAACCCCTAAGAAGGTATATACATCTACAACATAATATTGGATATGTCATATAGAGGTTCATGGGATGAGGGTATAGTTGGGGGACGTATAGAGGAAGGGCTTCATGAGACCCATTGTTTCACCCTAGGAATCACCAATTTTAATTTCTATGAAGGTATACGTGAGGTTGAGGTTATGTACCAATTTATTTGTCTAAACTAGGTGAACATGAACAAAAATTATCCACTAATGATGATCGATGACCTCTTGGATTAGATGAATTGGGCACAATGATTATAAAATATCGATCATTGATCTTGGTATAACTAGTTAAGTGTATGAGAAGAGGATATAAAAATGACGATATAGAGTTATCTTTTCCATCACTATGAGTACTTGTTGATGCTGATTACCTTGAAAAATGACCCTGTAGTGTTCATGTGACTTATGAACTGGATCATTCATCCTTACATAGAATATTTTGTGAAGAAATTCATCAATTACATCCCAGAGTTTTTGGAATTTGGAGAGGAGTACACGAGACACTTGTGGATGGTCCTTAACAATCTATATGAGAACCAGAATTACAGAATGCTACAAAATTGTTAGTTCTAGAATCGATAGGATAATTTTCTAGACACATCATCTCTGAGGTTGGAGTATTAGTGGATCTAATGAAGGATAATAAATTCTTGTTCAAGAGACACCAAAGAGTGTTAATGAGTGCCATGTTTCATTCGATTGGTTGTGTACTATCATTGGTTCATACCCACCATATCTATATTATAATCACCCATGAACGATATAACCTGAAAGGGTTCCATTTCATGTGGATTAAATGAGATAGTTGTGCTTTCAGGTGTAGATGGAGAGGTTGATGGGAGATCTAATTTTTTGGTTATCGAAGTTAGGTGTCGAGTATGTGGTGTTCTGTGACGCATCAGGGACTTGGATTGATTATGTGTTGGTGTAGAGGAAACTAGTGATTGCTTATGTTTCACACCAATTGCAACCGCATTAATAGAACTACAAAACCCATGATCTAGAGTTAATAGCGGTAGGCTTCACATTGAATATGTGGTGATGCTACCTAATGGGTGAGTAGTTTTTCATCTACTTTGATCACATGAGTCATAAGTGTATCTTCCATCATAATGATTTTATTATGATGTAGAGGCAATGTATCATGATCATCCTGGACTTTGACATTTACATCCTCTAAACTCTTGAGGAGGGGAATGCAGCGGAAAATTATCTCAGTAGGATATCAGATTCACTATTTCTAAATTGGAAATTATAGTAGTAGGCCTCATTGAAGCTATCCTTTATAGATATTTATTGAAATTCATACCTTAATTATTTGTTTTTAACCCCTAAACTCTTATAGTGAGTCAAGGAGAATCATCTTGGTGACACCCACTATGAGACCCTATGTGTGCAAATGTATGCAAGAATTGATCTTGATGGATAATCAAAGGATGCAGAGCACATCGTTCTCTTCAGATGATGTGCGAGGATACAAGAGACATTAAATGAGATGTTTTTGAGAGAGTTTCAAACATCACCACTAGTGGTACTTCCATGTTTGGTGAATTTTATTATTACCTCCGACCTCAGTTTTGGTGGCCAAGGATGATGAAATAATCTGCATTGTTTTTTACAGGATTCCCTACTCATCAGAAACTAAATGTTGAGAACTAGGTTCAAGTTGGTTTAGTTAAACACTTTTTCTGCCATAATATATGTTGGAATGGATGTATATGCACTTCATGGTAGACATTCCATGTACGTCTAGGGGACATGATTCTATCTGTGTGATTGTTGATAACTAATTAATTTGTTCCACTTCTTAGCTATCTGAGAGAAGAGTTATGTAGTCATCTTGGGACACCATTATATTTATGAGATGGTTTGAATCAATGGGGATCCATTTATGATTTTTTATGATCATGATATTTGCTTTGCATCTTAGTTGTGGTAGGGATTACATGAGTGGGTTAGGACATATTTACGCATAAGTTTAGGATTTCAACCATAGATGGACAACCAAATTAAGCAAACTAGTCATGGATTTGAAGGAGGCAGTACAATATTCTGTGTTAGAAATTTTTTAGTTTGTATGATGACCTACCTCAGGTACAGTTTCCATAAAACAATATCTATTATTCCACCATCGGTACGTCACCATTCAATGTTTTATACAGGTGACCCAATATGTCACCACATTACATGGATGACCAAGGATAGTTAGTACTCAAGGATTTGGAGTTGATGAAACATAAAATAGATAACTAATATATCATCCCTTAGAGGACAAAGATTGTATTGAAAAAACATTAGTCTTATGTTGACATGCATTTGAGGCCTTTTAAGATTGACATAAAATACCACATATTTCATTGAGTTTCACCATGGTGTGGATTACATAGATTTGTTCTGGGTGGAATGATATTTGTGGATTCATTGGCCCTTTATAGAATGTATGTAGTGTGGTTTTGGTGGAACACCTCTTGGATCTACCTCTGTAGTTATATCTAGTATATGACATCATTTATATGATGCAGATAAGGAGGTACGTGAATGAACCATCACATGTCATTTACATGGTGATCCGAACATTGATGATACAAAAACTTTTTCTAATTACACAATTGAGATCTATGATCTACCTAAGATGATTTATAGAGAATGATTGATTTTTTTTGTTCAAGTCGGTTTGCAACATATAAAACTCTTGGAGAGAACATCAGAGTAGGAGGCTCATATTCATGCTCAATAACCTCATTTCAGTGAGTATCCCCCTTTGGGATTTAATGGATGTAAAGCCCCAAGGGGTGGAGAATGTGACATCTTCAATATTCAATGTATTATTTTTAGATAATTAATGGATTTTTTGAGGCCATGACAGACAACATGTGATTTTTATGTTCGATGTTCAGTGAACAATTATTTGAAAATTATTTTAATATATAATACCACACGCATGCAGTTTCCCAAAAAAATATAAATAACACATTAATAGGTTCCCATATAATAAATACAAGGGCACTGTTGTGTTAAAAAATAATCATTACAATATGCACTACCTAAAAATGGTTATTGTGGGTCTTTTTTTGAAAAACGTTATCACATGCATAAATCAAATAACACTAATTCAATAAATATATATTTAATTTTTTTTCATGATTTAATGAGGTGGATTATCCATTAAATAAATTTTTTAAATACATCCAATGTTGTCCTCATAAAAATATGAGTCTATAGAGGTGGTGGATATATAACCTATGGTGGATCATTCTAATGAACGGTGATGAAACCTCAAATCAACGATTGACACACACTAATCTGGATGGATCTCGCCAACAACGCTTATGCAGTGACTATTCCTCACTAGAAAATGATCTGAATTGAGTTGGGTTGTGTGATACAATTTTTTATTCCCAGTTCATTATTCATTTTATGAACACATACCGATCCATGAATATATTAGCCCGCTGATTGATCATATTTTGAGAATGTGATTATTTTGGGGGTTTATTGTTATATTTTTCTAACAAAAAATCTCATTTAATTAATCATTGGACACTATATCTTTCCCAATGATTGTAATACTTTATTTGTGTGTATTTATCCCTCATTCATTTTATTTAATCATAGTTCGATCCCATTGGTCTCAGGTCGACATTTCTGAGTGGTTTTGAAATCAAGTAGACCAGCAAATTTGAGGGAAATCGACAAACACGTCAGGTTAAATAAATATCAAGACCTAATGGATTTGATCTACGTAATTTTTTATTTAATGGATTAAGAGGAGGAATGATGGCCCAAAAAATTGGCCACTGTTGTGCAGTGGTTGTGTCAGAGCCAGCGAGGACGGCAGAGTCCGACACTCTAGCGGACGTAGTGGGTGGATGAGATTTGAAGTTGAAATAGGAAAGGTGGGTCCATGAGAGGAAATAGGATGGTGGAGGAATGAAATAAATTGGATGGATCAAGGTCGGTCCATCCGGTCGGATCTGGGTCAAGTTAAGGGTCTACATCTAGTTTGGGCATGCATGTCAAATTTGGGTCTGTTAGACCCATGCCTGATCTAGGGAAATAATGGTGGATCCCCATTGTGGTAATCCATTGAGATCAATCAAATCATCCGACTATGGTGACGTGGTAACTGAAACTGCCAGGAGCTCAATAATGGCACGACCAATCTACTAGCGGCCGACTGTTGTGGCTTGTCAAGAATATTAGGTGGAATGATTGTGATGGTCTGTCCATTGGTGGGTTGTCCAACTGGTTGGTGGACTGACCGCGGAGGTGGGTCCATTGACCCTGAATGGTCTATGGGTAGCCTCGCTCATATGGTCATAACGTTTGTACATATCAACCAATCAAAGGGATATCCAAGGCATTGGGACCCTAATGTTGAAATGGAAATTTTCTATCCAATCTCAGGTTTTTAGTTTGGACCTATATAGGTAGATTGTGTTCTGTTAGTCCTTTCCTTGATGGTAAAGTGCATCAATGCAACCACATCACTATATTGTAAACCCCTATTTCGGACATGTATCATTTTGTGTTGTGGAATCCTTTATGATAGTAGAATTAAATCCTTTATCATTATTAGTGGATTTTTAAAATCTGTGAGACATCATTGAGAATAGAATTGATCCTCTATATATAAGGACATATCTATAGGGTTTATGGAATTTATGTTATATGATACACTATATAGCCGTTTGATCTAGATTGGTTTTATGTCATCCCCCAATAGTCTTGGGAGTGAACTCATCTCTAAGTATCATAGTCTTCTCAGAACAATGTCAACTATTTGAGTTGTTGATAAATTAAATAGACCTATTCAATGAGTGTCTTCAATGATATAATGTTTTGAGGACTATGTTCTCCTGGAACAAAAGTGATTTGAGGAGAATATTGTGGCTGGCAGTTGGTTATGACCACTTAATTGCATGATTATAGCTAGTTTACATTTCCAATACTTCTGATATTACACATGTAATGGGATAATAGTTTTATGTAATCATTAGATCAATTTTTTTACATTTCAACATTTTATTCTTGGAGATGTCTGTGTTTTTGTATAAGTAGATAAGGATAACTCCTCCCACATATGGGAAATTTCTATGCATTCTAGTAAACGGCCCATGGCCTATCAGATGCAGGCATGGGTTAGTCCTAGAATGGGCACCTCCGAGGAAGTTGGTGAAACTCGTAGATTTAATAATTCTCATTACCGATAAACATGTTATATTTTTGAATATTTGAACAAATTGGGGGTAGATTGGGTTATGTATTAAAAATAAATCGATGGAGGTCTTTGGTACCCAAGCAGTCATGTCACTAAGTTCCAAAAACATTCCGAATGTGAATGCATATGATAGACAATTATCCTAAATATGGTTTAGATTTTTGGATCAAATGAGATTAGCTCTACTTTTTATAGGGATATATGTTATTATCTATATTATTATTTATTCTTTTATTTGTGATCATATATTTTACAATGATTTAGAATATTAATGTCTAGAATTAAAAGGATTTTAATTTTCAGATACGTATTTTTATGGTTTTATAGTATACATTATTTCTATCACATTCACATACTGAATAACAACATGTTATCATGTTCATAAAATTAAACAGTTAAATGATGCACAAATTTCACTATTGTACATTAATATGAAGACTATAATGTGTGGATTAGAGCTCGAATAGATTAAGGTCATAAGGCATGGTCCAAGGTGCATATTTTTTATGATAAATACATGTAGTCCATGTAAAGTGGGAAGTGTGATATTATATCAACATTATGACTTCAATTGTCAACAAGGATCAAGAAACCATTGAAAATAGATAATTATTCTCAATATCATGGATCAAGGTTCATAGATCATATGTATTTCTATGAGATAGAATCAATAAGGATGAACACTAACAAAATTTTACTGAAGGATTCTAATTGTATATTTTCATGGAATGATTATATTATAAGGCATTTTCCATTAAAGTAGATTCTTCTCATTGATAGGATATATTGGGGGAGTATATGAAAGACACAGATTATGGAATGTATGCATGTTGAAATAGATATGTCCCATGAGCATGGACACACACATCAATGATTCCATAGAGTATTTCTAAAAAACTAAAATAATCAAGATCATGATATTTTGTCAATTTAATGGAAATAATAATGGATGATGATTTTTTATGTGTATAATTCTGAGACATGGAGTAAAATACTTAAACATATAATATAACTTGACATGAAATATAATTTAATTATAATTAATAGAGTGATAATATATCTCAAATTTTATGTGACAAGGAATCAAATGACTTGGTGTTTATCTGTATCTCACTAGGAAAGATATGTCATATATTTTTATATAGTTTGAAAATGATATAAACATTGTGATGTTTCTTTTTATAGAAGAACGACTAAAATATCAGTTGGTTTAACAACTTTTGATAAGGACAGAATGGTAATTCATTTTAACATCATCTGACAAGGAATATAACTTCATACAACCTCATGTCATGTGAAATGGTCTCACGTGTAATGAAGTTTAATATCACATGACAATGGATTTTTTTAGTAAAATTGGTGAAACAATATCATATTATTGGTGTACGATTCTTCATCCAATGCATGAGTTAAGTCATTTAAAGGTTCTATCCATCCACATAGTGGGTTTATAAATAGGTATCCAATGAAATATATTATTCCGAAAAGAAGAGGTAATTTCTGTAGAATGGATTTATGGATGTTCCATGAATAACGAATTGATGAATTTCTATATATCCTTTGAAAAACAAAATAATGTGACACATGGTTCTCATATTTTTTCATATGGGGATCCAGATCATTAATAGGGACGGATTATTCAGTGATCATTTATTAAAGAAATATAAAATGGAGAAGACTCAAACATAGAACATGATCATATAAAGGAGGTGATATATTTAATTTATCATATTCTACAAAACTCAAGATCAGGTTCAATTTAAGAATAATGTGTTTACCATCAGTGTAGTTCCATAAATATGGTAAAATTTTCATTATAGGAACCAAAATTTAATAGTAATGCGGGATTTATTAAATTTCATGTTGACCTTGTATATTGAGAACTATTGTAACTAAATATCCTATGGATATAGGAAAAAACTGATATATATTTCATGAATTGATTTTTAACCATCACAATTAGGACTCATATCTTAAGAAAAGTGTGGATGTTTCATTCATATGTGTGAAATTGACAGAATTTATAATGAAGTCACAAGTGAAGATCCAGATCATACGTATGAGGGAGGGGGATTCTCTTGTTTCTTGTCAAACTATGATCATAAAAGAATGTAGAAAAATAAAACATGTATTAGTAATGGAAGAGAGAAGGAACCATTATAAAATATTTATGATTTTATCAGACAGAACGTTGTGGTGGAGGAAATTTTTACTCTATGGTTGGACCATGTTCTTGAGTTCATTGGTGTCACTATGTATCTAGTGATGATTGAATCAATCAAAATTGAGTAAATATATTTTAATTCCCTATCAAATTTATTTTATTACATATGTGTGGTGGAAATTTTTAATTATTAAATTTTATATAGGGACTTGAATTGGCGACATAGACATCACTATGTATCCCATACAGAAAAGATTTAATCCATGTGTACATCTTGTATGTTCTTAACATGGACCAATATCATTCATAGAGTGAGAGGAATTTTCATTTAGAATTTCAAAAAAATATAGGATATGAGATCTATGTGTATCAATTTTCATTTCACTTTAGAAATAGAAATAGGTGTGTATTGTGAATAGAATGTAGTTGTTATAGACCAAACTCATATATAAGGAAAACATATACTTTTCAATGAAATTACAATTTCTCCAAGAATAATAGATTCCGATGTCAGTAAATATCCTATCAGTATAATAATTATAAAATAGGCAGTTCGAAAAATTAACAATCCCTTGAATAATGATGACTCAAAAGAATGAAATGGGGATATTTATACTTCAAGGAATGGGTATATTGGTTTCATACTACATAGACAAAGAAATTATGAAATGTAATTAATTTCAAATAAATTCTTGTATTATCTTTTAATGAGTGATGTTTTTGTATAATTCCCAATAATCCTTGGAATTTTCTATATGGCGAATAGATTCCAAAGGGTAATATCCCCACATTAAAATTAGGATATTTTATGAAATCATTACTACCATCAACTACATTTCCAAATGGGTTGACTCCCTACCTCTAAAAGAAAATTAGGTGAATAATATCATCTACTTCATGTTGTCTAGCCTCATTACTATATTTTGTTAGAAAGGTTTCCACTATTTTATAAGGGGATGAATTATTAGGATCAATGTGATACAATTCATACATCCCAAAAAACCTGGGAGAAAATAATAAAATGTTGTTGTTAATATATTATGTTTAGGGTACCCCTAATATAGTAATGATGTTAGACTACATGAAATAGATGATATTATTCATCTTGATTTCCTTTAAAGGTATGGACTCATCCCATTTAGAAATGTTTATAATGGTAGTAATGATATAATTAAATTTCATAATTTCTTATGGGGGATTTGACAATTCGGAATTTGTTCCACATATAGAAAATTCCATGGATAATTTTGAATGGTACAAATAATTCACATATTGATGGATAATTCTATAATTTATTTGAAATGCATTACCCTTCTTAGTGAATTACACAGCGTCTTGCACAATCAATCGCTATAAATATGAAAGCCTCCACATTTGGGGGGAGTGTCTAGTACCTAAATGATTAGTTTCATAGGAGACTATACAGACCTCTTAAATAATGGACCAAGTACCTCATTCATCAAAACTAATAAGGATGGATATATCAAAAATCCATTTATAGAGTAATTTTCATCCATATAGGGTAACATAAAGTGTGATGTATGTTGATTAGTGATGTATGTGTTCCATTATGGCTCGATCCAATGAAATAATCCAATTTTGGATGAAATACATTGTGGTAATATCATATCTAATAATAGAATTTTTTATATAAGGCCTCAGGGTAGTGAAAACCATGATGATCTTCTGCATGTCATAGACGATGGATGAGGACACTACCCTATGGTGTGAAAATTGGAATAATTTATTATATTGGATAGGGTCCTCAAGTGTTATGGAATCAATATTCAGAACATCAACATAAGCATTTTACGTGATAGATATATGATTAGCATATTCATTCAAGGTAACTCAACAATTACTCCCTACACATTGCTGTTGATATTGACCAAATCTTCATTATTTATAGTGTATTGCCCATATATATTCTTAATAATTTGCTTAAAACACATTTAGAATAATTATTTTCACTCTATAGCAACAGGGATAGTTTTAGTCCAACAATTAGAACATGGTATATAGAAAAATTGTTGGTGATACCTTTAGGAGGAATAAAGAATAAGGTGGTATCGACATGGTGGGGTGAAAACTTTAATTATTATACACACATTATTAACTTTTGGACTTTCCATTATCTTTGTGAATATAATTTGAGAGGCTCTATTAGAATATATCTCTCATATTTTGAATGTTTCATGGGAATAAAAAATAACTTCATCCAAAATAATCTTATTTTTAAGAATACATTCTGAGAGATAATTTACTGAAAAACAATCATCAATAAACAAAAAAATTATTAACTTCTAATTTTTTTTATAATTCATAATATTATAGGATAACATATCATTAGGATAGATTCATGTTCAGTGTAAGGATGTTAATGATATAATTAAGCTACTAGATGTGAGGGATATTGTGGACCTCATTATGATGCTAGTAGTGCCTTTATATTTGAAAATAAAAAATGATTACATGAATTTTATTCTCAACATTAGAGTATCGTGCCATGATATCTAGTATTTTTATTTTGAGATATTATAGATAATTTTCATTCAATATATCACTTTTCTATGTGAGTAGGGAATCGAGAAATAACTCCATTCTTTCCAAAGATGGGATAAACATCATAACTTCTACTAGTGGAATTAATACTAGTTGGTGCACCATAAATGTAACAAGAAAATATTGTATTATATATCTATCATAAAATTTAATTTCTTCAAAACAATATGTTTCAGACAACACTAATCTTAAATGAAAAATGATATCGAATTAAATATAATTATTTTTAAAATGATTATTATAACCTAAACCATAAATTGGATGGAATGAAAAATATTAAAAAAAATTAATTTTAGATATTATATATTTAATCACCTAGTTTTACATTCATCAAAGTGATTTTATGGGAATATTTTATTAATACATCAAATTATATGCATAAAAGACTATATTTTTCTAAAGTTATTATTACTACTATTTAATAGCGCACTTGTTTTAATATCAAATCTTATAAATTAAATTGAAGAAAATTTAATTAAATTTAAAAATCGAATATCAAAATTATCATTTGGTTTTATTTTGGTATTTTTCTGAATATTTTTCCAATGAATGGTGAAAAACACAAATTTTTTTGAAACACTCAATTTCATTATATTAAAATTCAATTTGATATTCTCATTTTATCTCACATAATAAATTATTAAATATATATATCTATATCAAAGATGAAATCATAATATATTAATATCATGGAATAAGTAAGTAAATGTATTAGTAATGATATATTAATTGTTGGTATTTCAGTGAAACATTAATTTTTATATAGAATTTTATAATTATTATAATTATATGAATGAAAATTATATATTAAAAAATATATTAATATATAAATTTTTTTATTGACTTATGATTTTTATATAATTTTATGAATCCTCGATTAATTTTTTATAAGTCTCATAAATAGAGTTATAATTTAAAAATATCTATACTTTGAGTAAATGATGATTTTATTTACTAATTAAATTTCACATATATAGAAATTAATATTCTTTAATTGGTGTTGATCTTTTAATTCTACTTATTGAAAAATTGTTAGGGAGAATATTTGGGATTTTATGAAAATACATGAATTTTTATTGAATTGTAAAATACTGTAATTTTCTCTATTAATAAATTATAAGTTAAATATACTATACCTTGGTTAATAGCTAATGAAATATCCATAATCTTGAACTACCCTTAATTGTTTTACATATTGGTTGATAATGATCACACTATTCATATTAATTGGTAAAATAATAAGAAAATAAATAAAATATTTTAAAAACACCTTAGTCCTCCACATTAAATACAATCCCTGGTTACTCCTTCTACTCACACCTACAAACCCTCAAAGCATTCTTATAATATATCCATTTAATCTCCGAAAAAAATCCCCCAAGTTATGTTCTGGTGGTTCTAACCCAAAATACCATTTCAACATTCATTATATTGGTTCCCGGGGATATGATTTCAATAGGTAAAATCTCCTTTAGTTATTTTAATATTCATTCAATTTAGAGTGTTTTCTTATCGTTTACCCACCTCCCATATTCAATGATCATGAAATAAAAATTGTATTTTATATACAGTAATGTTATTTGTTCAATGGAAAATATATCGTCAATAATTGTCACCATTTTTATATATTTAAGATGGAAACATTGTCCGTGAGGCATCGATTTACCGCCTTCGTGGATGATGTGTTTTTTTTCAATTCTACCATTAATGATACTCATAAAAAAATATATACTATTAAAATTAATTAAATCATTACTATTTTTGTGGAACCAATATATATACATAATGTTATATAATAAAATAAACTTAGTTTGTGATGAATTAAAAACCAACAAAAATAATCTAATTAATTGTCACTAATATTTTATCTTGAGATTGTTCTACACCCAAAATGTAAAAAATGATTATATAACATTTTAATATTTTTTATAATAATTAATATAACAGAATTTTAATTCTATAAAACTATATTAATTTAATGTGATCATCCATATGCATATAAATGTATACCAATCAAGAAAACATATGATACAATCACTCCAGAATGACGAAATTCAAAATTAAAAATATTCATAAAGACCATAAATGAACATAATAAATTTATAATTAATAATATAAATGTTTAATTTTTAATTGATTAAATTATTAATGAATCTTATTTAATTGCCTTGGATATTAGGTCCATGTGTTGACCAATTTTGGACATAAGGTAACTGTTTATTCCTAAACCTTCATATTCCATTTGGGTTGTTCTTCTCTCTCTTTACCACATTTTAAATAATCATTATATTTAAATAATTTTTATAAATAACATTTATTAGCTATAAAATAATATATCCAGATAATTTTATCTATATTTAAGTGGAAACACATGTTTTACAGGGTTCCCTTCTAAATTCTTATCGATAAGAAATCCTTATAAAAGGAAACTTACTTATTCCATACCCATTTTCACATAACATTCATAATTTATTTTAAGACACCATTATTTTTCTAAAATCACCATTTTTTAAAATGAAGACTATATTTGTACTTTTTGTGTTTATACAAACAATTATGATAATAAAACATGATTACTCAAAAGGGACACTTCTATGCAATGTTAAATGAGTATTTTTCTCAGGAATCCATCAATGATTTTATTAGAATATTTTAATCTATTTCAACACCTATATTGAATATTATTTTATATTAATACTAATATATTATTATTATAATATAAAATATATTATTAAACGGTTTATTATCCTATGTAATATGGATGTGATCCTTTAATACCATTCACTATACTACTCATTGTTCTTAAGGGTTATGTTTATATATTAGAGAATGATATTTATAATTTATATGTATATGTTGTTTATGTTTCCCCAAAAACATATGAATAATTAATTAGACATATTATATGATGGGTGGGGATTTATATATCTTCTAAAAGAATCAATAAGTATCAGGATAGGAAATATACATGGACTTTTCCAAGGCCATGGCCATTTATTTACATGTGTGGACTTTTCCATGACCTTAAACATTTATTTCTAGGCTTCTTAGCTGAAGCCTCAATAGTATATTTCAGATTTCTAAAATTAAGAATTACTAATTTATGATATTATTAATATATATTTCATGTGATTATTGAACTTGTATAATTTCTAAGGGTAGGATTCTTTCTAAAAAATCATTATTGAAATATTTATTCAGTTTTCACACATGTAAAAAATATATTAATGATTCTGAATTACTTTTTTTATTTACCATTTCATATTGATTATTATACATTGTCCCATATTTCTCGACCTTTTGGAACATAGACCTATCCCATTTCTTTTGTTATATATTTCCCCATGTTGGGAAGATGTTTATTATGCTTGGCAAGCATGGATAATCTAGTAGTTTATGGATATTTCCAATGGATTTATTATATTGGTTTACCATTCAAGTTATAAAATAAAACATATGTTTGTATCTAATTTTCCAAATCTTATAAACTATTTGGTTCATTTGGATTTGAATAGATTTTAATATAATAAAAATAATTATGTAAGGCACCAGATCCAGTCTACTGGGTTCAAATAATTTACATTTTGTATTTGAGTATGTTTAGTAAAAACCGTAGATGCTTGATATAGAAATCATATATTACTAAACCTAATCCAAAGAGTTAGTTTTGGTTAATCATAAAATAACATCTTAGAATTATGTTAAGGTATAAAATTTGTGGTTCTTCTTAGTAATACATCATGTTTGGGTATTACAAGTTGTCATGGTTCTCGCATATATGTACCATGTAGTAGAAACTCTACCATGGTGCGTCACGCCTAACCCGACATAACATGGTACTAGAAAAGGGCCTTACTGCACATATAGTTTGAAACTCCTTGGTTATCTACTGAGGTTAATTAAAATTTTCTTTAAAAACCATAACGATGGATTTAAACATAATCATGGCCCTAATGAAACCATATTCCGGATTATGGGACTAGTTTTTCATAAATTTTGAACATATGCTAACATTTTTTCCTATATGAAATTTAGATTTATGATTTATTATATAATTTAATTTATTCAATTGTTAAAAAATGGGTCCATGTATAAGGATTGTAAAGAGTATCAATGCACGTATCCCATGAATGGACGTCCATCCTCTTCTAGATAATGATGATGGATTAGAAGTAGTAATTGATGGTTAGAAACATATAAATATACTGGGATTGAAGACTCTGATTTTGAATAGCAACATTATCCCTATAGAAAATCATGATCCACAATTTTGAGGAACTATGTCATACCACTTCAGGATACATCAACCTCCATCATTCGATGTTAGAACAAACACATTTTTTAGCTGATCAACGGATATGATACATAGAGAAGATATTTCTCTCTTTGGGAAGTAACTAAAGGGATATGGTTTTCACATATGTTAATATCCTATCAAGAGATGTATATAAATTGTGGTTTTTTCTAAAACACTAGAATGATGGGGATGAATGATAAAATATGGTGATGAATGATTTCACTGAAATATTATTGAAAAAATAATTCCCCCGTGAAAAGTGAGAGGATATGGTGAGGAAATTGTTCAGTACGAGACACATATGTGATAATAAATGATCCAATGTATGAAAAAAATTTACAAGGTTAAAAATTCATGTTGCTGACTATTTATTTAATTAAAGGACAAATATAGTTTTATTATTTTATAGTTTAAATCCATTCTTTTAAAGGGCACCAGTCTCCCAAAAATCCTCATTATGATGATATTGTATATTGTTCATTCAAGAGAGATAATAAATTCCTTATGTATAATAATATTAATTGAATGAAATAGAAGGAATCACTAGCAGAGAAAGGGATGAATAAAGAGAAAAATGGAATGAATTATTTTTCCAAATTAGATAATTTTGGAATGAAATTCCCTAATGCATCCCTAAATGGAATGGGAGTATGTTAAAACGTAGGGAGAAAGGTCACTAGGATCATGATTATAATGGAATTAATTAAATTTTCAATTTTCAATTCCTCAAACCTAAGAAGAAAGGGAACTACAGTGGTGATTTTTCTAGGAATCAAGTAAATATAACAAAAAAGAATAAATGGGATCAAGGAAACTATTATTATTTTACTATAGTTGAAGTGGAATAATTAATTAATTTGTGTATTTCAATTCATGAATTATGTTATCTTATAAGATTCATCAAATATGTAAGGACTATACTACTATACTCAATAATTAAAAAATTGGATGCATGCATTTTTTTCTAACGTTTTAATGGTGATAACGGTAATCATATAATTGATATGTGATAAAAAGTGCTTCATTTTATGGTTATTCAAGTAGTCTTTGGTTTTTTATAGTCATAATTTTTATGGTTCGTATGTTTAACAACTTATGTAATTGATTAATGATATTATTGATTATAATTAATGTATGATTTATCATTTTGGATAACCTATGATAACAATATTTATTTCAGATAAAAAATTGATGTATGAAGGAAGGAACTCTAGATCTTATAATTCATTAATGTACTTAAGGAATAAAATACTGTCTTCAAATTTATGAAATTAAGTATAGAAAGATCAAATCACAAGAAAATGATTATATTATGACAGGTAAAGTCCGAATATAATACTATTTTCTTATGTAATTTTTTGGATATCAAAATATTTCATTAACTCTAGCTAAAATATATTTTAATAAAAATGTCATCTATTATATTTTCCTTAATAGAAATATATTTTCTCATAACTGTTAACATGTATAATTTTTTATGATGTTCTATATTTTAATTGCTATGATTTCTATCCTTCTCCATCAGAACAAGATTTTTATATTTCACTTCCATGTTATTAAATATTATTTTTGTGGTTCCCTTCATATGTATCTTTCAATCTATTTAATATGATGTTTCATTAACACTTTTCACGATGTTGAATTTCCTAAATTTTCATGTATCATCCTTTATTTTTTCATGTGAAATATTATTTTACATGGACACAATTTGTTGAAGGATTTGTGAATATAAATTTCATTGGCATATTGATATGTGTCTCTACAAATTTGATTTATTTATTAAAATTATCGTCAAATAGCACAAAGCGGAAACAAAAAAAGATATAAAATTAAATATCATTATATTAAAACAACCATTATATCCTAGATCTTAAATTGGAGGGAAATTATAAATTTTAACAAAATAAAGAAATTTATTTATTCTATATTTAATAAATTATTTTCATTCCAAATATTTTTTTATAGGAATAGGATATGAATAAATATAATTTTACATAAAAAATATTATATTTTTATATAGGCAGTGTAACCACCAATTAATGGAGCACTTATTTTAAAATTATTTTTTGACACTTTTTATAAATTCTATTTTAAAAAATATCATTATTTTTAAAATAGGAATTTCCAAATGATCTTAGGGTGAAATTTTAATATTTTCATAAAAATTTATATTTCTCAACCAATATTGAAAAATAATGAATATTATAAAACAATTATTTTTTATATTAAAGGAATATTTATGATTTTTAGTTGATATCATTAATAAAATTATAAATAAAATTTATGTATCTCTAAAATGAAGTGATCATATATTTATTACATGTAATAATTATTTAAATGTATTAAAATGATAATTTAACAATTTTTATTTGTTTGAATCGTAAATAATTATTTTAAATATTATTATTAATATAATGGTTTATTATTTTTTTCACAAAAAAATATTTAGAAATATTTATTTTTTTCTAAATAATTTGATTTTATTGTATGAGAATGAAAATAATTTATAAATGTGTCATAAAAACACTTATAATTTTAAAAAATATATTTTTTGGCTAAATGATGAGTTTAAATAAAATTTAAAATTATAATATTTAGAAAATTATTTTAAAAAAATTGAGTTCATTTTTTAAATTCAACACGTCAAAATATTACTAGGTTTCATTTTTGGGATTTTACACAAATAATTAAAATTTAGCTATATAGTAAAATATGTTAATGTATAGTATAAAGACATTATAATTAAAATAAAATATTACCTGAGTCATTTCTAATGTAATTACAATTATATTGAAATCCCATTAATTATTGGAATATATTTCATTATAATTCTAAAACTACTCATAGTCATGAGCCCTAATTATAAACATTTGAATAAAATTATGAAGAAACACCCCTCCCATCCACTATATAATCCACCCCTTCATCTCAATCCTCCAAATCATTGAATAATGATTATATTCATTCCATTTAGTCACCCAATCCTATCCTCTGGGTTCTGCTCTTTATGGTCTCGTACAAAATACCATTTCAGTTTTACAGAATTATTTTTTCACTGAGAAGAAATAATGAGGTAAAATATACATTAGCTATTTATATTTTCATTTAATTTTTTTTCTTTTATTAAAATTTTGTCACCTCCCTTATCCAAAGTGACATCATCAGTATAGTTTTTATTAAATAATATAATTTTTTATGTCAATATAAAATCCATCGTCATGTCTATTCTATAATTCCTTTTAACTTAAATATGAAAACATCATCTATGATGTGTCGATCTACCACCTTATGTGATGAAATGTTTATATTTTTTCAATTTTGATATCAAGGATAGTAATAAACCCATTTTTATTGTTAAAAAATATTATAATAAATGTATTGATACATATATAATCTCTTATAAAAAGTATATATAAATAATATTAATTCTCAAAAAACCAAATTTTGATTATCTAAAAACCACCAAAATAATATAAACGGTAAACAATATTTTCATATCTAATAATTCATCCTCATTAAAAATATGAAAATTACTTATATAGGCCGTTAATATTTTATAATATCATGAATAACATATAATTTCAATTTTGGGAAACTATTTTAATTCTACATGTTATTATATATGCTTATAAAACTAGATTGATCATGATATCTAAGGAAACAAACACTATAGAATGTCAAAAGTTAACCTTATAACCAATCAAAAATTTGAAAAATGAACTTCATATAATTAAAAAAAAAAATTTATTAATTGTTACTAAATTAAATTCTTCATGGATCTAGTTTCATTATCTAGAAATTTAACTACATGTAATGATCACTTTTTATTATAAGGATTGGGTTTCTTCCAAAACATCCATAGTTTATTTGGGATATGTCTTATATCTTTTTACCCCAATTTTATTATTCATTAATTTTATATAATTAATATAAATTTTTTTATATGTTCTTAAAACATATATCTAGATCATTTTATCTTTATTTTATGGGGAAAATTTTGTTTTATAGGGTTCCATTCTAAATTCATCCCAATATGAAAACTAGATTAATGTGAACTTCTCAATTTCAAACCCATATTCAAGTAAATTACATTATCTATTTAATGAAACAATTATTTTTATAAAATAATAACATTTTTATGAAATACAATATTCATTCATTTACAGTTTAATGTAATCCATTATGAAAAAAAATTATTTTTCCAAAGAAATGCTTCGTTGTAATGTAAAAGTGTATTTCTCTTAAGAAATTATCAATGATTTTGTTAGAGTATTTTCATATACATAAACACCAATATTGAATCTTATGATTTATTGAGATTGATATTTTATGTTTATCATCTACAATACTTTTTAAATGTTTTATGATCAGGTTTTTTTGTGCTATCATGATACATTTGACCGTACTACTCAAAATGGTTAATGATTATTTTAACAGATTGAGGAATGTTATTTAAATTTCATATGTATATACTCTTTATGTTTCACCCATTTCAAATTATAAATGAATTTTACGTAATATGTGAAAGTGGGCCCTCTATAACCATTTGATGCATAGGTATGTCTCATGGGACAAAGAATATATCCCTTTAGTCATAGCATTGACCATTAATTATCTTATATTTACTTGGGTGAGACTATAACCTTTTATTTTCAAATTCCTTGGCCTCATACATGAAAATAATTTTCTGAACTTCAGGATTACGAATTAACTCATTATGATAACATTAATTCTTAATTCCTTTGATTATTTGATCTGTATAATATTCATGTTTATTTTTCATTATCATGTAATTGTTGATGTCATTATTTAAACCGTTTTCAATCCTACCATATTATGTTCATGATGATGATTTATTGGAATTTTTATTCAGTTATTCACCCTACCTTATTTTTAATGATAGCATCCACTATATTTCATACCCTTATAATGAATCTAATCTCACCCCTTTCTTGTGTTTTATTTTTCTACATACATCAAAATTTAAAATATGAATGAATTTTGTATATAATTTATGCATTTATGAATGTTTCCAATGGTGTTTCAATGTTTTTTAAATTATTATAGTAATGTAAAACTTATTATTGTATCATGTTTTCCAAAACTAGTAAACAATTCAGTCATTGGGGATGTGAACATGTGTTTCTAGTGCCAATGTAATTAATTAATGAACACTATCTAATATATTGAAGTTGTGGTATTTAGAATAAATCACATGAATTTTTCTAATGATTCTTGGAAATAATCATCCAACCGATATTAAACTACCTTATAGATCAACCATTAGAATGGGAGGCATTTAGTATCCATATTATCTATGAATTTCCTGGTATAAGAACGTAATTTAGGAAAACTTCCTAACACTTAATGGTTATTATGAGGTGATATTGGAAGCATCACGCCAATATTATAAGGTTGCAACACAATTTCATTGTAACGTATCAAAAAACTAATGTATTTTCTATGAATACACATTAAATAAAAATTCCTTTGGTTCATCACTAAAAATATGGTTCCACAGTTTAATGACTAATATTTTAGTGTCTGAAAAATTATAATTTCACTACAGATAAATATCATTAACTCATTAATAAAAAATTCTCTCTTATTTTGAGAAATAATTTAATAATATATTGTTTGGTGAATTGGTATTTAATTAGTGAATTCATTCATGTAAAGGGGAATACATGGTATTACAATATCCAATGGTATCTATTAAGAGTATTGGATTCGTTAAAATTAATGATCATTATGATTTTATTGTACCATAAGTACTCATAAAAAATTTAAATGGAATAAATTCTGATGGTAAAGTTTTTTTAGAAGAAAAATCAAAAATAGAAAACTATCCTTTAAGTAGTTTCTAATGAGACCCCTAAATCGATGTAGACTATGATATGCCTATACATTTTATTATGTACCATTATATTAGAGAAAAATATTTCTTATTTCACTGTTTGAATTAAATTTTGATTAGTAATATTATCAACAATATATATTACCTTGATAGTATTAGAGGGATGTATTATCATAGATGTATGCTTCAAAAATTGATGATTGTTTAGCAAGATAAGGTGATGTTTGGCCACATCATGATCTAGCCCAAGAATATCTATGTAATTATCCGAAAAAACATAATGGTGATGTATAATATAGATATATATATCAATGTCAATTTATAAGTAATGATCATACATATCAATATGGGTTGAAGGTTCAGATATGCACACATATTTACCTTCATAATCTCATTATTGGGGGTATATATTCCTTTTTAAAATGATGGAAGTGGGTCTCTATGGAACCTCTCTAATTCGTACATCACAATATCAACTGAAGTGTCCCCTAGACCGCTAGATAGTATTGGTAAATAATTACCATTTTTTATGTTGAGTATTTAGTCATTGATCATAAATGTGATAATGTTTTTTGGAATTCAGAATAAAATATATCTAATGTTTCCAACATTATTTTCCATTTACATTGAGGGTATAATAATAACAAAATCCTGTGGGGTAGCCGGATATAATAATGAATAAATTTTAATTCATTTTAGAATAATATTAAACTCATACCACACTAATTCAATCCCTATAAGCCTAGTGAATTGGTTTCATGGAGGCTACAAATATAATAAAATTATTTTTGAAAAATATTTAACATCTCTCCTAAAAATGTCATTATTTTAGAACACTTCTAGATATATTATACTTTGATCCTTCATCAAAACATGGGAACTAAAACATAATAAACAATGAGATAAGATTCACATTAAGGAAAAACATAGGAAATATCAATCATAATTGAGAATAAGATCTTAATGGAATTAAAATAAAATCACGTCCATGATCACAATATAAAAGATTCATACACTAAAAAGGGTTGATCATGAAATTAAAAAACATGTCTTATCTAGCAACATTATTAATAATGGTATCAATATAGATATCATAATTTCATATTCATGATATTAGTATATTGCATTTCACAAAAATGAAATCATATTCTTTTGAACATAACTATTGTAAATAATTACCACAAATTAAATAATTAAATTATATTGAAGTAATCACAATCACACCACACAGTGTGTGCAAATCTATTCCAAATATTGGACCTGATTATCATCATCATCCAATGAGATGTCCATATCAAATTACCCAATGTAGTAGATGAATTTAATAGACCAAATTGTCACATAATCAAAACCATTCATATTATTTTCACAATATCATAAATACATTTATCAATTCAACATAGTAGAATACATATAGAAGAAATAGGTTTCCCAAATTTTTTATAATAAAAAATTAATGTGTCATATTTATAAAACATGGATTATATCCTCTGATCATATCCTTAATGAGGAATAATATACATTAAAGGATGATGAAAATGTTGGAAAAAAATATTTAAAGTGAAGTTGAACAATTAATTCAAAATAAAGAAAATTTCATATTGCATCAGAATCATCAAGAAAAAAATTCCTTCAATATTGGGATAGATATATTCATTGAAAACACACTAGAAAATTGTAAATAATGATTAAATGAAAATAATGTCATGATGGGGGGGGAAATTAATTCATTCATTAAATGTTAATGAAGATCTAAAGGATCATATAACAATAAAGATGTGGGGTTGAATCAGTTGTTTCCTTTTTTTAAAAGTCCAAATATTAGGAATCAAAACCCCTAAAACATACTAAAATTCTTGTTTTGTATAAAATATTAGAAAAATAAATTAATGTAAATATAGGAATATAAATAACTCAACAAAGATTCATTAGATTTTTACCTTAGTGTGACAACCTAAATGCTTTCCATTACCACTTCTGAGGGTCTATGGAAATTCACGAGAATGAAAATGTGAACAAAACATTTGTCAAATACAATTTAAATCCTTATATCTACATATAGTAATTAATATAATGGATTCCTTTTGTTCAAAAATAACATAAAAATTATGATTTAAAAAATAAATTTTACATTGATGTGTTTTTCTTCAGAAAGGTTTTTCTTTAAACTCATTCTGATTTACCTATGTTCAATTGTAGAAGTCTGATGAACTTAGAATAATATATTTAGTATGGTTAACTTTTTCTCAACCTGGACCTATATTTTTTTTAAAAAAAATGTTGGGGTCGAAGCCTCATTTATTATTTAAATCAAATAAAATACCTCTTTTAACTTGTTAGTGGGAGATTCATTATATAGCCCGAAGGCCCAGTGAGAATTTAGCCCATTACATGTCCCGTAGGCCCAAATTTCTAGCTCAAGACCCGTTCTGTGAATAGTACTACTATAGTACTCTGCCTGATATAGTGATCCATAGTATTTGCTACTGCTATAGTACCCTACTGTCGCTAAAGTGACCTGCCACCTCTACAGTGCCGCCACTACTACAGTATGGTACTATAGTGCTACTATACCATGTGCCCGATGGGTTTTGAACCCCCATTTTTCATGTAGGATTAGGTTTGATTGCCACTAATCCAAAATTCAACTTATAACCTAAACCTATTATAAATCTCTCTAAATTTAATTTTTTTTAAAATATGTTTAATAAACATATAATGAAAAACTCAGTCAAATACGATCATTTTGATAATAAATAAATTCTTAAATTTGATATTTTTAATGAATTTTATGGTTTATAAACTCTCTGGAAAAAACATTCATATAATCCTTTTTTTCTTGTATCAAATAGTAACATATAAAAATGATCTATGAACTACTATTAATATATGCTCCATTAGAGAAAATTTTCAAAAAATCAATATTTTTCCAATCAAATTCCAAAAACCTGAATTTCATGATCATTTTAACATCATCCGACTACTTCTAAATCCATATCAACACTTCTAGAGACATTTATAAACATCATAAAATATCAATTATAACCAACTTCTTAACATTAAAATTTTAGAATTTTTCTATGTTCTTTTATATGTTCAATTTGATCAATTTAAATAAAAAGAATGTCTGGAATATTTTCTTACTAAATTTTAATCTGATGGAATGATGATAAAAAACTTCCTAACCATTGAGGAGGTCCCATAATAAAACTCTAATATTTACGTTCCAATAACCAACAAATATCATAACCTACATTTTTGTATTCTGATATTATTAAGCTAAAAGAAAAAACTCCCATATCTTTCCCTTGATAAACTGAAAACAGAAATATGCAAATGATTTATAACTCCAATTCTCTAAACCAACAATAAAAGTATTACTACATTATTGAATCATCTAAACACTCTAAAAAAACATTTTCTATTTAGTAGTAACTTCCATTTTTCACGCATTTCCATCCACATTCACTATCTAATAATGTTATTAATTTTATTTCCTTATATAATAATATTATTAATATTCACTTCAATCCAATCATATTATGTCCAATGGAAATATTTATATAACACCTTATCACTATCAATAGCTCATCAGCTAGATCAATGTCAAAAGCTAGTTTGACGAATCCTTATCAAACTCATTTTTAATGAATCATTATCAATATCTCGTCTAATGAATCAGTATTCCAACTCATCTGATGAATCCGTATATATAGATATTATGATGAATTATATCTACTACAAATGTATTGAATTAGATTCAATATGGCCTCAGTAAAAGGAATTCTGATGAGTAAATATTTACAACTAATCTAAATAATCAGTTTCAACAACTCATTAGTTAAACTATACTATTATTTCATAATTTTCAAAAACTAATGATATTTGAAAAAATGACAAATTTATAATTCTAAAAAATATATTTTTTGATGATTTTTTTCAGATGAATTGAATGAAAACAACCCTTTGTATAGACTCAAAAAATTGACTCATATTTGATCAAGAGATTACTTTAATAATAATTGATCACTAGTATTTTATACCTCTTTGATGATCCTTTTAATAGATTGATTTAGGGGAATAATGTATCTTTATTTTTCTAATAAAAAAATAAAAAAAATCTTTTATTCTACCATAATTTTTATCATATGGTTTATATGAAATATTCTTCAATTAATAACTTTACTATTCTTTAAATTTTAGCATGTTCACATATCCTTTTTCTGAAAACATCTCTATTATGTGTTTATTTTTGTGATAATGTGTTTTCTAGAAACATAAATTTTGGAATATCCAAATGTTTTAATTTCTATTGTACTCTACAAAATTCATCTCATGTCATGACTTCATCAGGATATTTTAGGATCATAAATGATTATAAACACATTAGTTGACTTTATAAGCAATGATATTATCATTCCAACTGTCCATACATTATTTATTACCATATTTAGTTATTTATAAAAAAATTTAAATTATAATAGAACAATTATCTGATAGTGTGAAAAAGGATGCATTAGATCTGAAACATTGAAAAACCTCGAACATTGTACTTGTCCATAAATAAATATTTATAATCTTCCATGAACCCATTTTTTCAAAATATAAAATAACATACTTATATAAAAGAATAGTTATAATAAATAGGAGAAATTTAATTAAAAGACAAATGGATTACCAAAGTACTCATTTTTTTTGTTTCTGATAATTAGAAAAGACATTGAAAATTTGTTAATTTTCAACACTAAAAAATTTTATCAAAACATTATTGAAAAAACTAATATTTTAAACATTTACCAAATATCCTTAATTATAAAAAGGGAGTTTCCAGAAATTTCACTAATGGATAAATTAATAGTTTTTATAGAATTCAATCACTTCATGAAAAGAAAATATTTACCCTTTTAATTTAACACTCCATCAAAAAATATTCATTTCATTCATCTTTTCTTTCTCTCACCCACTTTATGAAAATTGCAACTTAATATTCAATTATGTATGAAAATTCATTATTTAAACAAATAGGATAATGTAATATATATTCTCCCCCGTTTTAAATATAAAACAAATCACAATGGGTGTAGCTTCCATTAAATATTTATTACGTTTTTTAAGGCCAATCATGGAGCTATAGACTCAATTTTTCCAATCTCTACACTTTAATAGATTTTGTGTAGAATCCATCAATTTTACATTTCATTGAAATATATTATATTAAACATTATCCAGCAGATAATGTTTCTTTTATAAAGTGAAATTAAATTTAAACTTCCTTTCATCATGAGTGTTATAAGGGATTTTTAAAAAGATTAATTGCACTCTGATTTTCATAATGTATCATTTATGGTTTCAAACATCAAGATTAAAATCCAACTAAAAAACATTAATCCAAAAAATGCGGGAACACGTTGAGGTAGAGATAAACTATTATGATTCTATTGTGCTCAATTTTATTTAACTTTTTTTCTTTTTATTCCAAATAACACAAAATTATCACATGAAAATTGTTCCTTAAAGTGTTCGATTTTTGTCATTACATTCTCCATCTTAATTAGAAACAATATAATTAGGAATGTTTATATTACATACTATTTTCAATATATTTTTGTATAATATTACTTCGTTAATATATCATAGGATTATCAATACTATAAAAAAATTAGATTTTATTTAATAACATTGATTTATAGAACACATGGTCACAGTCTAAGCAATATCAGGTCATTAGGATGTAAGGTAAATAAAACATTTTATCAACTATAATAAAATGTTTCAAATTTTTCTTAGATTTATCATTTCTCATCCTCATTTAAACTAAAATAAGACTATAAAAATAATAGTATTCTTCATTACCAAACATTTGTAACAGTTCTCTGAGGTAATTTTCATAATATAATAAAATGAATTTTTTTTGATAAACTTGTAAACTAATGATGAATATTAATTCTTTTTATGTTGAAATTCAAAAATTCATCCTTATTTATTTGAAACAAATCTCTATAAACATTTTCATTATCTGAAATAAAAATTTTAGCTTCGGCAATGACAATAAAAATCTGGTTGAATGATTCCACTTTATTCGCATATAAGTTAGGGTAAATATTTCCTTTAGAAAAAATTAACATTTTTAGACCTCTCTCATGTTTGCAATACCATGAACATGGAGCATGTTTTAACCCATACATGGAGTTCATAAATTTATAATTTCAAATCCATAATCATAAGGTAAAGAACAACAATAGTTTCCATTGTAAAATTCTTTTTCAGACACACCATTATATAAAGACGAATGTAAATCCATTTTAAAATATTATTTTGTTCCGATGTACATACACTTTTATAATAATTTTAATAGTTTCCAATAATTTAATTAGGGGAAATTTTTCATTAGTATCCACACATTACAACTATGTGTATCCTCAAATAATAATTATGTGTTTTTCTCTTGAAGCTTCTCAATGTTAATTCAACTTGTTTCTATATACCCATTTTCCCTTCTAAAATTATTAATACTGGTTCATTTAAAAGGACTCGTGTTTCACTTTTCCCAATTTCATCCCTATATTCATTCATTACATTCACCTAGTCATTTTGTTTAACTACTTCAATAATAGATCCATGTTCAACATATGAAATTAGTTATGTATATTTTTATAATGACAACTTTTTTTCAATATAAACTAGATATTTATTATTTACAATGATATTTTATTATTATACTTTTTTATTTAGAGTTAAAAAATTAAAATGATATTCTCTGATTCTAATTTTCTTCAGCACACTATTTATCTAATTTTCTATGTACCTATTTTGACTCAATAAAATCAACAATTATTTTATTCTCATTGGAATATTTCAATTTTTGTTCACAACCTTTTCCTCTACTTTTATGATGTAAGATGTATTTTCTATATCTCTCCCATAATATAAATCCACTCATTTTTTTTAAATATGTTTTTCCAATTTTTTTGATGTCGTAAATTTGATGAATATCCATTAAAAGTTCATTTTTTCATAAAATTTCAAATTGTTTAGATATTATATTTTTAATAAATTGAGACTTCCATAAATCATTAAGAATATAAATAATTGTATTTTCTGACAAAATTCATTGGGAAGTAATTCTTTATTATGTTACTAAATAACATTTTTTTACATGAAAAATAGTACTAAAATTGACCCTCTATAAAAACATTGAATGTTTATATTATTCAAACGTGTCTCTTTTTATTTCCCCAAAACATTTGTTTTTAATCTTTGGAAATCAATTTTATTACATAGTGCATAGGGAATTGAATAGTTGTATAATTTCTTCTTTATCTGAAGTTTATTTTATTGATTTATATTTTTTTTCAATTTTCAGTTCTCGTAATCATTATATAAAAACCCATTTCTCTCTCAAAATCACTTCTAAAAACAATTAACATTTTTATTGCCTCTATCATGTCATTTATAAACATAATATTTGTTATCTGGGTGAATTAAGAAATTAAATTGATGACAAAAAATATATATTGATTTATTTATTTTTTATTACCCCGAAAATTCTAGAATGAATGTGTTCAGGTTGTTTAAAAGACTGAATTTATACATTCACATGCCTTTTACTAGACATCTTCATATTATAAAAAGGTATCCAATAACCATCTTATCAGCTATTTCATGTTGTAAAATATTATAGAGAATCTTGTTTAGAATATTTTTCGTATTTTTCATTCCAAGATTCACACATCTTTCATTTTTCAATTAGTTCGACTACACACTAATGCAATAGAAGATGTATTGTTATCATAATTGAAAGGGCTTTCAACTGATTCTTTCTCCCCATGTTACAAATTCTCTATCTTCCACACTTGTGATGATACATGAATCTTTACATAAAATCAAAAAATTTATATCATTATAATTTTTAATCGCACTTTTGAAATTATGTTTGATCCCATAAAAATGTTATAAATTTTAAGATTATTTTTTATTATCTATATAATCGGTTCATTTTCCACTAATTTTGTAGGAACTATAATTTCCAAAATTAACTTATCCTCCATCAAGAGTTTCAATAATTTTCATGTTTTTAAATACTATCATGTTTGGGGAATATCCACTATCATGATACCAATGTTTGTAGTTTTTCCTAGATTTAAAATTCTTCTATGAAAAAACAAATTTTCCCTAAAAATATAATTCCTTCCATAGTCATTTCTTTTGAATAATAATTTTATTTTAATAAAATGATTTTATAATTTTCTTTAGTAAGGTGACCATGTTGATCAATTCAACTAAAAAATTCTTTTAAAAATATATTGTAAATTTTCATTGACTATTTTTAACCATCATGATATTTCACTCTTCTATCTTCATATAACATAGGAATGTTACTCATTCAAAAATTTCGATTTCTTCCACTATGTTCAAAAAACATTTATGGAAGTGAAATTTTATGGCCACAATTTAAAGAACTATTCCCATTACTTTTGAAACAAGAAAAGGTAACCAACCAATCATGGATTTCGTTCATTTTAGGATCTTTCACTACAATATCATTATTGTGGTTCGTTTCATTTTTCATCATTATTTACCTCATCATGTGTGGAAACATTATTTTTGGATTATTTTGAATGCAGTTTTACGTTATAGATTTTTCTAATCTATTATAAGACTATTATTTCAGAAAATAATAATTCTTTCATGGTTTGAAATATCAAATGTAATATCACATTTAAGGGGTGGGGACAATACCTAATTGATTATTTTATCTTTATAAACAAAACTAGAATTATTTGATTTTACTTTCGAATCATTATTTAATTTTAAACATATATTTGATAAGATACATTCAATTGAAATAACTTTTACTTGATATTTATAAAAAATCATTAGTATTTACAGTCATACATAAAACATATTAAATTTTTTTATTACTAAAATTTAAATTTGAGAATCATAATTTCTCTATTGAGAATATCATCACTTTTAAAAATATATTTCATTCAATGAAAATTTATTTCACCATGATTAATCATTATTGTAATTTCCATATTTAGTGTTTTAATTTTCTAAAGACATCATACTAGTTCTAATAAGATCTAATATTCTATTAATGTTTCTTCACCTCCTGATTATTTTTTTCTATATTATAAATAATTTGTTTTTTAAATTTTTGACATGAATTTTTTGAATTATATGAAACAATTATATTTAGAATAATTTTTATCTAGTTCATTCAGATTAATCTTTTTTACTACGTGTACTTATATTAATTATAATGAATTTATTATTATGTTTTTTGAATTATTTTTCTTCAATATAACATTTTTATTCACATTTTATATAGAGGTTATTCTTTAGAATAGTTTTGAAATTCTACAATTATCTACTTTGTAAATTCATAACCATTTTATCGATTTAACCACACTCAAAATATTTTATAGGATGTTTTTCACCATAATTTATTATTCATCATTCATAAATCCTTTTAATAATGGAAATGATATTGACTTTAAACTCATCATCATCCATATATTTAGAGTCTCAAGGATTTATATCATTGACAATATAAATTTTCATGTTACTCATAAATTAATATGTTATTTTATCTTGGATAATCTTCTTGAAAATTGGGTATTTTTTATTCCTTAAGAAATAAGAATATTATGAAATTTATCATGAGATAAATATAAATTTTCTTTTAAGGTATAGATTTCAGAATCAAATATGATTGTAATGTTTCTCATGAGTTTCATAATAATTATAAAATATTAAAACTTATCTCTAAAATCATATATGTTGTAAACAACAACATTTACTCTAAGAAAGTATTAATCAACATTTTCTTCATCACCAATCCAAATATCTTCAAATTTTTTCTAACATATTTTTTTCTTTTCTTCAGAACTTATGTATGTTATCTAATAATACATTAAAATATGTATCGTGATTCATTAGTTTTTTTAAAGCATCATCTTCTTAAACACTTTTTCTAACAAATACATAAGAATATAATTTTTATATTTTTCATAATATTAGATGTTTAGTTTGTAAGAAGATTTTATATTAGAATATTTCGAAGGATGTGGATTCCCAACTCTAGTATCATCAACAACATAATTGCAATGAGATAAGAGATATGGATTGCTCTTAGTTTTCTATCCTTGGTAATTTTTTCCAAAAAATATATAAATAACAATATTTTTAAGGAATTAATTTTTTATAGGATATGAATTAAAGGTATAACCTTCCAATATTATATTTCGATGTTCCCAAAGATAATTGAATAACTCAGAATGTAGATTTAATTAGTTGTCTTATTTTTTACAATTTTATTCCTTTATGAAATGTAATATCTCAAACTTGATAAAATTTCATACTTAATATCATTTTTTAAAAATCAATGTTCCACCATGAATGTGATAACCTAAATCCTTTCCACATGCACTATAAGGAATCTATATAAGTTCATTATAATTAATAACTGAATAAAACATTTTTCAAAAACTATTTGAAACCGTTTATTTAAATATAAAAATGGTTATATTAACATAAATCAGTTTAAAAAAATTTATATATAATATAATCTATTAAAGAGAATGTAACTTTTGAAATGTAACATTTAAAATTTCCGCTCTAAATATGTATGTTCAGAAACATGTTTCAATATACCATTGTCCAATATTCTTAATCCAATAATGTCAATAGGATATCATTATTCTGAATCAACATTTCTTAAAATATTCATGTAATAAAACATAATAATATTCCTATTTAAAAAATCCTTTTCAAGAATCTGCTCATGTTATTACATTAATACCCTCAGTTCGGAGAAAAAATCAATTTATAATTTTATATTTTCAACTAATCCCCTTTTCAGAAACCTATTCTATCAAAAAACATATATAAAATTAATTAATGACTTTATGAAAATAATATAAAGTACCAATGTACTATGAACATATATATTTATATCATATAGTATACAAAACGGTGGGAAACAAATTTTTATTTCATACTTACTCAAATTCCATGAACAATGAATTTCATATTCATTTGGGATTTATCTAGATGCTTCTCAATTTTTCAATACTATTTTTCGGGATTCTCGAAACACATTAAATTATCCATAAATTTAAACATCACCCATTAAGTAAATTTTTATCAATGGAATTTTTTTACACGATGTTTTATCTAATGGATTTACATAAAAATCATGTTTGATGGATATTATCACAAAACTCTCATCAGATAGAATGCCAGTTAAAATTGTCAATTTATCAATAACAGAATTAAAAAAATCTCTCAAACATAATAAAAATACATAACCTTTAATCCTCAATTGTAATAGTCCAATATTCTGGAACCAAATGGTATAAATCACATATTATTAAATTGGTCCAGTGAAAAAAGAAAAATAAATTATTTTACGGTTTGATTGACCATGCCAACTAAAACTGGTTTGAGACATTATTGTAACTTATAACAAATTTTGAAACCTGCAATGACCATAGGGTAACAAATTATATATTTCTCACATGATCATATTATTTCTTTCTTTCATCATTATATTCATAAAATTACATCATGTGTTCATGTTGGTGATTTTCTATTTGGTCTAATAATTTTATGTGTTATGGAAGACTATATATTATCCATTATCACTGTATAAAGGCAACATAATGGGTCCGTGTCGAAATCACGTATGATGAATTAACATCAAAATATTTTCTGATGATTCGGTATCAACATGTCGTCTAATTAATCAGCATATAAAATTTATCTAATGAATGTGTATCAACATATCATCTAATTTATATATATTAATATCTTATCTGATAAATATTTTTTTCCATTCATATTTTTTATGATCAAATGATCTCTATAACCACAACATTTCATTCTTTTTGAGAAATTCTATGTTCTATGACATGTATCTGATGCCATGGATGAAAACATCTCATCGTATAGACTCCTAAATTGCCTCATTTATTATCATTTTTATACAATAATTACAACCAGTCATCTACGTCTAATGCATATTTTTTATATGACTAATGTAAAAATTCAAAGAGATTTCATCTCTATATTTTTGGATCCTGAATTAGACAAAATCAGATATTCTACTATAATCATAATTTGGTGGTTTATCAAATTAATCAATTGAGGTATGTTATAATCAGTAACATTGAAATTCATTGAATTTTAGTTTTATCATAATTTTAGTTTTATAACAACTTATATGTCTGGTTCTTTTGTATTTGATAATATATTTCTAGAAAAATATTAGTGCTCCAAAAATTTTAATTTTTTTCGTATACAAAAATCATCTAATATAATGAATTCATGATGTTCTTTTAAATACTTAAAAAAACTAAAAATATATTTATTAATTTTGTTGTAATGTTTTTATCTTTCCATTTTTCAAAAAAATCACACTTTTCAATATTCGTCAACATTGGAAATACTTGGCTTCATAAAAAATGTCATCTAATAATCTATTTAATGATTAATCTGATTTGAACCATTTAAATAAATATGATTTTTTCCTCTTTAAAAAATTAATAAACATCACGAAACCCATATTTTTCAATTCATCAGAAAATATTTTTTTATAAAATTCAGTTTTTGATTAAAAAAATTAATATTTTAAAAAATATTTTAAGGGATAGTCAGTTGAAATAATGACACCTTTAAAAATATTAGCATATTTTTAAAATGTACGTAATACTACAAAAGAGAATCTTAAAAAATTGATTATAATACTAAATTTTTTTCAAAATTAATCTTTAATTTTTTTAATTATATGAAATAAAATTCAAGATATCTTGTTATATATTATAAATATACAATAAAATGTACATTGGACCATTAGAATATAATGTAATTATTTTATAAGAAATATATTTTCCTGTAGTTTCATGTATACATTTTATGAAAATGAATGGAAAACATAAATTCCCAAGAAATTAAATTAGGAAATGAAAAATAGATTGGTTTAAATTATATAGATCACATAATTTCCATCAGAGAAAATTCAATATTAAATCTTGAAAATAAATATGATTTTAACATAAATTATTTACCTCGTGTCTATCATTGCATTGTAGGCATTAATGCCTATTATATAATAAATTGGTATTTATTATAAATATATACAAGAAAAATAATATGTTACATATGTATTACTACATATTATAACCTTATAATTTCCCATTTCCCTTTTAATTAGTAATTTTTCATCAAAATAACTATTCAGTAGAAAAAGGGGGTCTTTTCCATATATGTTTTGGTCTGACAGTACTGATCCTTTATTAATGGATAAGGAGTAATAAAATATATAATATCAATAATTTCATTTATATTATATTTATTAATTATATAAATTATTATTACCACTCATAAAAAATTATTGGTAAAATATAATTACACCACTTCATGTAGATTGTATTTTGTACAAATAATGAATTGATGTTTCCCCTTTTCAATGGACGGAACAATGAAAAATCAATAATAATTAAAATTTTATGAATATTTATTTTAACATAAATATTATAACTATTAATTTAATATATAATTAATTCATTCCAATTGAAATATTAATAGATAATAAATCACATCACATTATAAAAGTGATAGTCTACATGTACACATTAGGGTTGTTTTTTATTTTAGAATGGAATGGTTGGAAAGAATGTTGAAAATATATTATAATTATATAATAATATCTAATATCTGATAATAATAATTTTCCATTAAATACAAACTTATATCCATCATAGATGTTCGGTGATTGAAAATACATGTTGTTGATTTATTGAGATGGTAGTCTATATGTTTGAGTAATCGTCATTTTTTTATCCATTAGATTAAATAATTATATAAAAATGTTCTAACTTTGAATTAAACTCATTAATGTAATTGAAATTATACTTATTTAACCATTTGAAAATTTTTATATAATATTTTTAGGATGTATAAGTAGAATGAAACAAGGAGAATAAGGGTGATAAAACATTCCACATTATTGTGAAATCTCCCATTAATCTCATATTAAGTACCATTTGGTTGGTCTCTTAAGAGTGGAAGAAACTCTATAAAATGGATAGTGAATATAATAATTTTTTAATGGTTTATTAAAAATAAATAAATATATTGGTGTGTATATGAATGAAGGTTAGGATAAATTTTATAATTTATTGTAGTGAAATATTAGTAATTTTAAGAATAAGAGAATAAAATAATGGTACTCACACTGGAATGTGGATCCAATTTTCTTGAAATTACATGATTGGATAGTATAGTATTTAAATAGAACAATACAATGGGTTTTATAGAATTATATTGATAATTTTATCATTTATCTCTTTAGATTCACCACATAATAGCCTTTTCATTTGTTAACCTTAGTAATATATTTTTTACATCAAATACTATTCCTAATGAAAAGAAGGATCCCAAAATCATTTCAACATTTCGAAAATATTATTAAAAATATAGAAATAATTTTATCAAATTTATTTATTATATTTTAGAGAGATTTTATTTTCTGTTCTAAAATAATATTAAAAGGATTTTTTTTAGAATAATACATCTAAAGAACAAAAATGTAGTTAACTTCTTTCTATTCCTTGTAATATGCATTAAAATAATGTTAAAATAAATATTTGATGAAATTTTCTTCAAATTTCTTTAAAAAATTTCATCAATATTGTAACACCCAATAATGTTAATGTGATTAAGGTTTCAATGTTACTACCCATGTTGATAATGTCCACCAATCATTTCATATGCACACCAGATTATAATTCCATAGATAAAGATGTTTGAAGTTGTGTAATAACATGTATGGGTAACCATCTTGTACGTATCCTATTTTGTTTGAGTTTTATGAAAAATTGCTCCATAATGAACCTTTGTTGGAATATTGGGTATTTCATTAATTTTGTTATCTATTTTGGCTTGTTGGTGGGCCATAGTGGGGGGGATATTATTGTTAGGGAATAAGGGTTCATATGTAGACCAATTAATTTATTATTATTAAATCATAATGGTAGATGGATGTTTCATGGACCTACATGGGAAAATATATAGGATCAACAACAAGTTAATTTTTATTTATTTATGAGAATTTAATATATCATGCTACAATATTAAAGTGTTGAAAACAGAAATGATATTAACCATGAAAATATGGTGCACCTTTTTTAGGATCCTACCATATTAGAACTCTATAGTCAAATAGAATTGTCCTAGAGTAGAGGTAATGATTTGTGTCCTCCAATGAAGTATCTCAGGGTGTGTATGAGTGCGGAAAACGAAATCTATAAAGAGAATATATTATCCAGTTGATATATTCCTTAGTCTGATGATCCTTTCAGGAATGTGGTTGGGCCCCATTGAGGGTATAACATGTTCCTACTGGTAAACATAGGTGTCATAATAGATTAGATGTTACTATTTCTTATATTGATTATTATTGAGAAAAAATAACACTAAATGAACATGTGTTGGCCTTTGGGGACATCAATAATTATTATAAGTGACCTATGTTACTAATAAACTATCGAATATATAGAAGGTAACCAAGATAGTATAGAAGACACATGGGGACTGAGGTCCGAGTTCAAGGACCATGGTAGTGGGGTCATGGAGGTTATCACTAAAAATATTAAACCATATAGGGTGGTTTATCATTGACACTAACATCAATGACATTTAGGTCATAAGTTCCAACCCTACTGGGAATCTCAATTACACTTTTGTTGTTGATGTAATTCTTTTAATGGATTAAATTGATTCACAATTAGATATTGTGATTCCATGTTTGTAACAACCTGAAATGTTATGAAAAGTTAAAATCCCACATTTTGATTTAATAAAATTTCAAAATAGTTATGGAAAACATAATAACTTATTTTTTTATTTTATCCAATTTGATTTGGATTACCTTTAAGGTTCATTACTGTTGATAATAATGTTATTGGATTGTAATCACATGACTATTTTATATATAGGGGGTTTAATCAATTATTTTTTCACAGAGAAAGGATGTGATTTCCTTAACCAGTGGGATCATACCCAAGGAATCCCATTATATAGAGTATTTGAGGGAGATAACATTTTTAGGATTTCATCCTGATTAATCACAAACTGAGATCCAACATCTTAAGAAAAGAAAAATTCATTTACGTGAGATGTTCAAGATCAGCTTGATCACAAAAAAAACTATATTCATAAAGGACCCCATGAAGGCCCACCCATCACACAAATCTCTCTTATAGGGAATTCTAGTTTATTAAATTGATATGTATCAAGACCTTAGTAACAATAATTTTTTCATTATTTTTAATATAATAATGAATCGACATTAATTCTAATATTGTAAATTTGATTATTATTTTTAAAGAACAAATTGTATTTTTTGTTAATATTAAGAATCAATTATTTTATTAATGAATTAATAAAACATTAAAATAAATTATATTTTTAAAAAATATTATTATTAAATAATTTTTTAAAAATATATATGATCAAATATTTTTTATTAATTAAATGTAATAATGATAAGGGTACCAAAAATGTTATGGTCAAAACACATTATTTTCATTAAATGTATGTTTTGATTTTAAAAAAGAAAATTAAAATATTTGTCATATTATTTAGATAAGATTATTATAATTATTTGAATCAAAATATTGAAGTTATCAAATGGTGAATTTTTCATAATTTTATGATATAGTCAAATTTCGGGGTAAAAATTAAATACTTTATAATTATATATTATGTTTTATGACATAATAATGATCCCAAATGCTGTAATATGTAATATAAATAGGATACAGTACCAAATATATGTTTTCCCTTTAAAATAATGTTATTTTATTTTTATTTTATTCATTTAATAAACCAATTATGAAATATCAAAGAGTTATAATATATTTTATGAATTTAAGATAAATTTTTAAAAGTGAGACCCACAACCACATAAGAAATAACAATAGTTTAATATGTTAGTCCCTTAAAGGTATAATATAATGTAATAAGATTATATATGGTAAAAACCATGGTAATAACCCATGGAAAGGTTTTTGGATTTCAATATTTTGTTATGAAGATTCTAAATCAAAATTAATTACAAAATAAGAATAATTTCTTATATATTCCCAACCAAACAAAAATTTATCATCAATGAAACTCCATTTAGAATTGTCACAATCTTACATGCACTACCTAGTGTCCTCCAATGGTGCCTAGAATATTTAAATAATGCCAACCCATGCCTTGGTTGTCACACATTGAAATAAGGGTTCTTTCACTTGTCCTCTTTCTTCATGTTTTTTTATTATGTTAAACATTATTGTAATAATTATATTTGTTGGGAAATGCATTTACATTTTAATATTACTAACAATTTCATGTCTAAAAGATTATATAACCCTTTATCCCACATCAAAAAATTTAACTAATTTTTATGTGTCGTCGTTATACTGTCTAAATTGCACCACAATTTTCCATTCCAAAATAATTTTTTAGTGATTAC